>RJWK010042451.1:0-19161 GCA_004363435.1 Platanista minor
AAAAAAAAAAAAATATATATATATATATATATATATATAGTTCGACTCAACGGGCTAGAACACTGAAAGCAGTCATGTGCCCCCTTGGTGTCCTTTCTCGAGCACACCCACCTTGTCATCTTCATCCTCCTCCTCATCTACGTCCGTGCTCTCCTGTAAGGAAAATCCATAATTCGTAATAAAACGTCAACCGAAATTACCGACTACGAATGAAATGCATACTTATGCTTAAAGTTCTCCTATATCATTGCAACACTAGTCTTTTTAAAATACACTGTAACTTCTTTAAAAAGGACCCTTTTAAAGTGAAGGGATGCCTTGCCAAGGTTGTAAACAATATGCATAATCTACATAAAACTGTTAAGTATAAATAAAGCTATTAGGGGAGTGCCCTTTGAAGGCAGCCAGCTTTAAAAATGCACTGTGGAGTTGTACTATCTGTAAAGAGTTTTGTTCTGAGTCTGACAAATGAAGCAGCTGCTGTGTTAAGGCTGAGAACACCATACTCCGTCTGTGCTGGGCTCATTGTTAGAATGACTGTACTTTTCCTCTGGGGCCATTATCGAAACATCAGACAGTATTAAACGCATTAGTCTGAATGTAATCAATCTCAAGAATAAGCTACAGGTTTCTATATGGCATTCTTGTTTTCCTTGGGCTTCAGGGTTGGTCGGGGGCAGGTGAGGGAAGGAAACTCAAGGCTCAGATCTGGACTAAAGGGGGGACTGCCTTTAGTTCAGCACAGCACCAGCTGTGCTGCACAGAGGCTTGTTCAGATTCATTTAGAGATCTTGGCTACTTAACAGGTACATTTGAATCATATCACTGCTACATTTAAAAGCTAACACGTGTTGGTACACAATCCAATGATTTGGTAGCTTCAAAAGAATGCTGGGTATCAGAAAACCAAGGACTATTTTCAATGTGAACACTTAAACTTTCTGCTTAACCTTGCAAAGGTCAGGCATGCAAATTAGATACCATTGTTCCAACAGAAAAAAGAATGGTCAATATCATGCTTGTATAAGGGAGTAACTCTGAAGTATCCAGACAGTACTCTGCTATATCCTCCATAAACCACTGAGCAATTTCTTCAGGGATGGTACTGTATTACCTCCCAGAATTCCTAGGAGCTCTACCTAGCAGTCTGTGGGATACTTACTGATGCTGGAGAACTAACCTATTCAATGATGGCAACAAGCATGTTTCATAAAAGCTCATGGATAAAAATGAATACAATGAAACATGTTATGGGACAAAAAAACTCTGTAATGTAATTAGGAGTCAGAAGTCTTCATCCTGAGACAAAGTCTTCAGCTGGAGACATTGTTCCAGCACTGTTTTGCTGTGTGACTTTGAGCAAATCACTTTGCTACTCTGAACGTCAGCTTTATGAAGCATGAGATGAAAACAGCAGTTCTTGACTCCTTCATGGTTATGTTACCAAGATTAAATTAGGTAATAAATTAGAAAATGTTTAGTAAATTAAAAAGGTTACATCCATGCACATACACATTTATATGCGTACACCCACAAGTACACTTATCTACCCATATTTACATACACACATGTATACATATATATACACCTGCCTACAAATACACATGTACACATACACATATATATATATACACACGCTATAAACGTATATATCATATATATACCTGGGAAAATAAAATCTGATTAAAACTGTAAAAATGTTAGTTGACAGCACGTTTACGACAGATGCTTCTCTGTAAAAATTTCCCTCATCTGTACCTCTGTGAAACTTAGTCCTTACATAAACCTGTACTTTAAAGCTATTTATTTGTTACTTGGTTCTAGCATCTTCAGGCCCTCTTTTACTGACATATGCACATGCTTACTGCACTACACAATCAAAAACCAAACAGAATAGAATTTGGAGTTTGTCTGAGGTTTTACTCCCTGCCATAACACTCATTTCCCCCATCCCCAATGAAACCAGAAACATTCCTTAAATATCCATTATTTCAGAGATGATTTTTTAAAATAATCAGAACATTATAAGGAAAAATAGGTGAAGATGGCCAGCTTTTGAGTCTTAGAAAACCTAATGTGCAGGTGATTTTTCTAAAGGATGTTATCAAGTCTCAAGACCTTTGATTTTTGTTTTAAAAACTTGGTTCTTGAATCTGGGATGCCAAGATTATATCATAAAGCAAGTCTACAAATACAAGTTCCTTCTAACCCAGAGCAGAAGAAGATTCTATGGGCTGGGATAAGAGGGCTAGGGGAGGGAGAGCTGGAGAAAAATTAAGAAAAGTAAATGCTAGGCGATGTCTTTCAGAAGAGGCCTTGCCTGCACTTCCTTTAACACCACGGTGAGTTTGAGAATTGCAAGAAAAACTTGGGCACTCAAGAACAGAGGGGGCCATGCCCACGTACTCTCTGATTTCCCTGGGAGCTGGCAAGCCTCAGAGCATCCCCTGAGGCTTTAGCCTGGAGGAGAATATTGCACAGGATAATTATATGGAGAGGCCTGAGGCAGCCTCCCAGTTGTGTGTGCCCTGAAGGGGCTCAAGGAGCCACCAAAGGCTTTTCTCTAGTGATTGAGAATCTCAGTCCCAGGAACCTTATGGAGGACCAGATGGGCACGCAGACATGTGCTGCCCGCATGGAAATGCTGACCAAGAACCAGATGGCTCACTCAGGCTAAGAAGGCAGGCCAAGACTCAGGAACACAAGATGCTCTAGGAAGAAGACTCCAGATTACACATGATAAATATCTTCCCTGTAACATGAAGACATGTGCAGTGTTGCTACTCAAATCTCAAATGCAGTGGACTCGGGTCATGATTTGGTGGTGGTGGTTTACTGCTAACACATTTTTTTCTTTAGTCAAATGTCAGAATTATTGGAATCTTTGCTCACCTGGCTGTCCTGGATGCTGCCAACCTTCCCCCTCGTAGGTCCGATGAAATTGTAGACAAAGAGGAATGATAATGCCAGCGGGATCATGTACAGTTCAAAATTCCAGACAGTGACTAAAAACACCTGATTGGAAGACACAGACTAAATGACTGCTTGAAAAAACAGTATGGGAGCAATCTTCAATTCCTATTCATTGACTTAAGGAGATTAAACCCAGGACTCTCTATATAGTTCCAAATAGGTTAAAACACACACACACACACACACACACACAAAGATACACACAGGATGACTAACACAGTTTTAGAACTGGTAGCAGAATAAGGAAGACAGAGAAACGAGTTGGCCTGTCACACTCTGGAATAGAGTTTCCATATTTGGAAAACTCATTATCCTATCAACCTTATTCAGAGTTTTTTTGCTGCTGGATTCAATGTACCAGAATTTAGGAAAAGTAGTGTGGAAAATCCAAAAGTCATGAAGAGGCTGGCCACAGGCCAAATTTTGCCAACAGTGAGGTGTATCTGAACTAGAAAGAATGATTACTTTTCAAAGAGGGTGCCAATGTTGAAAAATTCAAATATTTTGGATAAAAACTTCAGTTTTCCAAAGTCTCTTTAAAAAAATTTTTTTTAATTTTATTGAAGTATAGTTGATTTACAATGTTGTATTAATTTCTGCTGTACAGCAAAGTGACTCAGTGATATATATATATATTCTTTTTCATATTCTTTTCCATTATGGTTCGTCACAGAATGCTGAATATAGTTCCCTGTGCTATACAGTAGGACCTTGTTGTTTATCCATAAAAATCTTAAAATCTTCCCATTTTGAGGCTACATGGCCACAAGAAGATGATGATCAGTGTGAATCTTTGACACTTGAGGAGACATAAGATTTACATTAGAAATAACATAAACAGTATCAAACTGTTGAGATCATTCTGGTATTTTTTTGTTCAGTACTATACTTTATAGATCTATTGATGGTGTTATGTATAAATCAAGCATATTCATTTTACCTGATCTATGGTACTCCATTCCAATGAATGCAATTTTCTGCAATTTTTCCATTACACTCTTATCAATGAAAACTTAGGTTGAAGCAGTGGCTTGTTTCTTAATATAGTCAAACATATTAATCTTTGACTTTAGCATTTCTGCCATTTAATATTCAATGTTCTACTTAAGAAATCATATGCTACCCCGAGGTGATAAAGCAATTTCCTTGTGTTTTCTTCCAAAAGATAATTGCGTGTGTGTGGGTGTATGTGTGCGTATGCGTGTGTGTGTTCCTTATTTTGTCTCAAATGCTTTTTGGTTTAGCGTTGGAAACAAGCATCCGATTTGAACTCCATCCTCACAGATAGCCAACTTTTATTTTTATTTCATTTTTTTAAATTGAAGTATATAGTTGATTTACAACGTTGTATTAGTTTCAGGTGTACAGCAAAGTGATTCAGTTATACACACATATATATCTTTTTTTTCAGATTCTTTTCCCTTATTGGTTATTATAAAATATTGAATACAGTCAACTTTCAGAATTAGATTACTGAAGGGATCCATACTTTGCTCACTGATCTACATGCCCACCTCTGTCACACATCAGCTTCCCACATGACTGTGTTGGTTGTTTACAGACCCTCTCATCCCTTCCACTGAATTATATTATTGTTCTTTCACCAAGACCATGTTGTTAAACAGCAGTTTAGTAACCAGCTGATGTCTGAGTGGGTAAGTCCCAATTACTTCACTTTCAAAATTATCTCGGATCGTTCTCTGCCCTTTATCCTTCCACATGTATTTAAAAATCAATTTGCAACATTCTATAAAATTATTGGTGAAATTTTTATTGAGATAGCCTTTAATGTATATGTCATTTCAGAGAGAACTGACATCCTGACATTGACCTTCTGAATTATAAGGACTGTTTATTTCTCCATATTCTCAGGACTTCTTTTATGTATCTCAAAATATCTTTTTTACTTTCACCATAATGATTTTGCATATGTTTTGTTATTTTTTGTAAGTAACTTAACACTTTTGATACTATTACAAATGGGGTCATTTTCAAATATATATACTTTAGTTGGTTACTTCTAGGTACAGGAACATTGATTTATATGTTGTTTCCATTATTTCTGAGCCCTCTTATTGCTTATTATGAGATTGCAAATGTATCATTTTGGAGATGTGGTGTGGAGAATCATATAAACTGCATATCATGACATTTTTCTTTAGCCTCCCATCTATACATTATATTTTGTTGTAGTGCTAAACCTCTATACATTTTTTAATAAGTACAGAATTTTTGAAATACTTTTTGATTCAATGCAAATTATTACACTGTTGATGTCTTCCAGTCTATTAATTTGGTGTGCTGTATCAACTTTCTTTTATTTATTATTTCATAATATATATATTTTCCTATAATTTCCTAGCTTTTTAAAGCTTTCTTTTTCTTTTACTTTTTTGTCTTGTTTTGTTTTATTATGAAAAACATAGAGAAAAGTAGAGAAAACTGTACAGCAACTTCTCTACTATGTAAAACTAGTGATTTTCCTTATTGTTACCTATTTCCCTTTCCCTGTTCTTAAAGTTCTTTTAGGATGAGAGGTTTTAACTGTGTTCTAAAGGATTACTATTTCTTAATGTGTATCTACTGGATTAAGTGGGGTTTTACTGTTCTTTTAAATTTCTAAATATAAATTTCAAGTAAAAAGAGGCTGACCTAAAACTATTGAGAAAAAATAGGAAACAACATATTTTTGATTTATTTTCATCATCAACTATTTATAAAATGTCTTCAGCAAAATTACTTGTACATCAACCAATACTAGAGGGACAGCTGTGTTAGACAAACACCTCATTTGCCATAATATTCACCTGCACCAGGTATAGGTAAGTAAGCCCAGAGTGTTTTCCAAAAAAAAAAAAAAAAAGAAGAGCCACATTTAAATATCACATTCAAAGGGCTTGAAACTCTTTTAGAGTGAGAGACTAGTACCTTCAGAAACATTTTAGAAATCAATGCCTGATTCCTACTTCTGTAATAAAGGATTAATTTCCTAGCAACAGCTTCTAGCAAAAAAAAATAGAAACCCTTGGCAGGGAGGGGAGACCAATTATCTGAGAGTCTGAAACAAAGTTATTTAACTTTGCAGGGGAGTTGAAACCTTGGGAAAAGAACACAGATCTGCATGGAGTCACTTTAACGTTTTTTGCACCTTTGACTCAAGAGCAGCTGCAGACACAGAGATGGTACCAGTTGGTACTCGACAGAAAAATTTGCCATCTTTCTGAACGAAGGATATAGGCAAAGGAGTCAGTGACAATTAGGGCCACCAGAGAGTGTACAAACACACTGGAAGGAGACAGTAAGCAAAAGATAATCCCAAATTCTGTACGTGAACTCTGCTACGGTCTGTACCACACACATGGGGCAGACTCAAAGCAGTGTCTGAATTGGGATCAAAGCTGCCACCCACAGCAGGTGTGACCAAATGATCAGTTTGAGTCTAACAGGATTAATCCCTAGAGCAATCACTAAAGAACAAGCAGAGAAGAATAGATAAAACGTCAACAGATGAATTACAATGGAATTCTAAAAGGTAAGAAAAGGGAAATAGGACTAAGAAACATAGTAGACAAATACAAAACTAATAAAATGGTAACCTAAATTCAACATATCAATAATTACATTGAAAGTTAATAGAATAAACATTGCAAGCATAAAAGGTAGAGATGAGAATAAAATGAATAACTCTGTGGCAAAAACTTTGACCACTTTAACAAAGGAAAAATTTATTGAAAAATGCAACTTAACAAAATTGAACAAATGTCCCCACCAAGATAAGTTCAGGTTCAAATGCTTTTACTGTTGAATTCTATCAAACGTTCAAAGAAGAAAGAACATTATGTTGGAAGGAACACTTCACAACCAATTTTACGAAGCCAGTGTTACCCTGACACCAAAACCTGACAAAGCCATTACAACAAAATAAATTACAGGCAAATATTCAACAGGAACACAGATGCAAAAATCCTTAAGAAAATAATAGTGAACCAAATCAAGAAATATATGAAAAATATATACTACAGTGTGACCAAGTAGAATATGTTCCAAGAATGTAGGATTAGTTTCACATTAAAAAACAATGTAATTCACCACATTGACAGAAAGGAGAAAAAAACACTTGATTATTTCAATAGATGTGGAAAAAAATATTGACAAAAAATTCAACACTATTAACAAACAATGAATAGACGGAATTTCCTCAATCTGATAAAGGACACTTACAAAAATCTTACAGTTATTGTATTTGATCATATTTGGCTATAGTTTGTTGTATGTAAATTATGCTTTGAGAAGTTGCTTTAAAAAAAAATCAACACTTGCTAAGAAGGAAACTACTTAGGCATGCAACCACATGAATAAATCTCAAAAACACACTGAGAGAAAGAAGCCTTATACACAAAAGAGCACATACTGTATGATTCCATTTAGATGAAGTTCTAGAACAGACAAAATGATTCTATGATGGAGAAAACTGCATGATTTCCTTCTAAAATTAGAAACAAGGTAGGGATGTCTGCTCTCACTACTCCTAGTCAGTATTGGACTGAAGGTCCTAGTCATTGCAATGAAGGAAAATAAATGAAATAAAAGGCATCATAAGTATCAGAAAGGAGGAAAGCAAAACTCTTTTTATTGATGACCTGACTTTTTACATAGAAAATCCTAAGGAATCTACAAAGCAAATCCTAGAAATAACAAATCCAGCAGTGACAGGGTATAAAGTTACTTTTTAAAAATCAGGGCTTCCCTGGTGGCGCAGTGGTTGGGAGTCCGCCTGCCGATGCAGGGGACACAGGTTCATGCCCCGGTCCGGGAAGATCCCACATGCCGCGGAACGGCTGGGCCCGTGAGCCATGGCCACTGAGCCTGCGTGTCCAGAGCCTGTGCTCCGCGACGGGAGAGGCCACAGCAGTGAGAGGCCCGGGTACCGCAAAAAAAATAAAAATAAAAATAAAAAAATAATAATAAATTCATTAAAAAAAAAATAAAATAAAATAAAAATAAAAAATAAAAATCAGTTATGTTTTTAAAACTAGCAGCAAAAATTTGGAAAATAAAATTTAATATTTTCCATTTATAGTAGAACCAAAGCTCATAAAATACATGGGAATAAAACTCACAAAACGTGAGCAAGATCTCTTCACTGGAAATTATAAAATATTACTGAGGAATGTTACAGAATACAAAAAGAAGTGGAAAGAAATGCCACTAGTTCATGGATTATAAGACTCAATATTGTTAAGATGGCAGTTCTTCACAAATTGATCCACAGATGCGAGCAATCCCAATTTTGTAGAAATTGACAAGCTGATTCTGAATATTATATTGAAATGTAAATAACGTAGAATGGCCAAAGCAATTTTAAAAAATAAAGCTTATACTACTTAATATAGTTTACTATAAAGCTATAGTAATGGAACAGAAAATAGAATCCACATATACGTAATTAACTGATCTCTAAGAAAGTTGCCAAGGTAATTCAATGGGAGAAATGAGAGTCTTTTCAACAAATGGCCCTGGAACAACTGGATATATGTGTGGGGGAAAAAAAATCACTAACCCTTACCACTTACCATGTATAGAAATTAAATAAATCATAATATCTAAAAGTAAATGCTAAAATGTTAAAACTTCTAGAATACACATATGAGAAAGCCTTTGGCATAGGGGAGGGTAGGCCAAAGATTTCTTAGGACAAAAAAGCACAATAAAATAATGTAAATAAAAGACAAAGGGAACTTCACGGAAATTATTCTTCCTTTGCTCTTTGGAAGACACAATTAAGAAATGAAAAAAAAAAAAAGTCACAAAATGGGAGAAAATATTTCCTATACATATATTGAAAGAGAACATGTATCTGGACTATATAAAGAATTCTTACAACTTAGTAAGAAGACAACTCAATAAAGATTGGTGAAATATTTGATCGGACTCACACACAAATCTATATGAATATCTAAAAGCACATGGAAAGACACCCAACTTGATTAACCATCAGGAAAATGCAAATAACTCCTATGAAATAGCACGTATTAGAAAGTCTAAAATTACAAAAAAAAACCTGACAAGATGTAAAGTGTTGACAATGTGGAATAACTGGAGGTCTTATACACTCCTGGTAGGAATGATAACTGATTTGGGAAACCACATGGCAGTTTTTCAAAAAGCTGTGCATACACCTCTGTATGTAATTCAAGTCCTCCTACTCCTAGATATTTAACATATGACCCAGAGACTTGTGCACAAATGTTCAGAACATAGCAGCTTCATTCCAAATAACAACAACAACAAAACTGGCAACAGCCCAAATGTCCACCAACAAGTGAATATAATATATCCATTCAAGGGAACAACTACTCAGAATTAAAACAGAACCACCTATAAAATGTCAGAATCAGTGAAGCCCGATTTCTCTGACACCAAGGAAGCGTCTCACCCCACCACGCAGGTTTCCCTATGTTCCATGATGCAGATGCAATGGTGACCCCATCTGAACCTTCCCCAAAAACGTAACTTGAAGAAATTACCTCAAAAATCTTCAGCTTACAAATATTTCTTCACTTTCTACCCCAAAATGTGTTTGCCATAATTTTTATGAAATTAGACATGAAGAATATAAGCATATCTATAGATATGAAGAATATAAGCATGCCAAATCTATATGAAGAATATAAGCATGCCAAATCATGAGGAAAAATGATTCATAAAGACATTTGTGTTTTCCTGGGGGAAAACCTAAAAACAGAAATACTATCTTAGGGAGTCAGTGGTTCCAAGGTAGCTGTAATTGAGGAACTTAGTCAGCATTGCCACAGACGAACATATCTCTTGAACGAATCCTCTAGGTATTGTTTCTTTAGGTAGGGCTGAGAAATATATTATCTTATGTCACAAAGAGTTTTAAAGAACAAATCAGGCTACATTCTTCTCAGGTTTCATTATGAAGTGGTCGATAAAATTGACCAACCAACCAATTATTAAATATCTTCCATACATCCAAGAGGATGCCTCACTATAAGGTAGTTAACTTGGAATACCAAATACAATAGCATGGCTATCTTCCCAAATGCTTCAGGATTTATTCATTTAAGGTTATCTTAAAATTTTGTCCTTCTGTCCCTTGAGAGTAGATTTAAGACTAGGAAATAGCTCAGTTAAATGAAATCAAGTCTCTGAATAACTCAGAAACATCGCATTTGTTAAAACAAATGAAACAAACATACAAAGTGTGATTATATAAATTAGCATTTGCCACTTGTGACCTACACATTGTTCATAATGTTTAAAAGAAATTGAACAATGGAATCAAGATCCTTATTTAAAAAAAAAAAATATATATATATATATATATATATACACATATTTATATACACACACATATATATATTATGGTAGGGGTGCTCATACAAAATCATGGACTATTTTATGTTTGTTCTCATAAATAGCTAAGGATGCACAGAAACTTGGGGAGCCGCTCAATATGATCATTATTCAGAGTATAACTTTGACCCAACGTTGGTCAGATTAACTAGGTGATCTCAAATTGCTACTCTACTTTGTAGTAGAATGACATAACTTAAGATAGCATATAAACATTAAGCATGTAATAACAAAATTAAATGTTCACTTGTGGTAGAAAATCTTTGAGAAACTTCTATATCAAGTTTCAGCTAATGGAAAATCTACTCTGTTTTAAGTTACCCATTCCTATATCCCCAAGTAAACACTGAATTTTAAGAAATAGAATAAAGAAGTCAAGATTCACCTCATAAAGTCAATTAAGGCTTAAGATAAAATTATTATAAAAGTGGAACCGATTCTTTTAGAAGAAAAACAAACGAAAATTAACCAAACATCTACCTTCCTTACTGGACTCCTGGGTTAAAATTGTATGGAGAAACAGCATCTCAAGAAGCACAAAGTGGGGCTTCCCTGGTGGCGCAGTGGTTGAGAGTCTGCCTGCCGATGCAGGGGACATGGATTCGTGCCCCGGTCCGGGAGGATCCCACATGCCGCGGAGCGGCTGGGCCCGTGAGCCGTGGCCGCTGAGCCTGCGCGTCCGGAGCCTGTGCTCCGCAAAAAGAAGCACAAAGGAAGGGCTAGTTTATTTAGTTTGGTTAAGGCACTGCTGCTTTAAAGCTCAATGACTGTGAATGAATATTCAAGAGGTTGGAGGATGTTTCGTTTGAAAAATACTGAAGAGGGGCCTAACTTTCTGTGAAAACCACTGGTGTGGCCCCTATGACAAAGAAAATGAGAAAGAGAAGCACACACACACCTTTCAGAATACTGTGAAAATCAGTTCTTTTGTTACACTAAAGATTAAATCTAGACATTAGAAAACACTGTCTCTTGAAATAATCAGTCTTTATGAACAACTATCCTGTATGTGTCGGGCCCAGATTGGGGGTAGATTCACACACACGATTTTTTTTTTTTTTTTTTTTTTTTTTTGTGGTACCCGGGCCTCCCACTGCCTCAGCCTCTCCCGCTGCGGAGCACAGGCTCTGGACGCGCAGTCTCAGCGGCCATGGCTCACGGGCCCAGCCGCTCCGCGGCACGTGGGATCTTCCCGGACCGGGGCACGAACCCGCGTCCCCTGCATCGGCAGGCGGACTCTCAACCTGCGCGACCAGGGAAGCCCACACATGATTATTTTCGAATAAAGGTACTGAGAACTGTGCAACAAACTATCCTAGTTCTGATCCAAAAAACTCAAAGGTTAAACAAAGAGAAAACAATGCAACCATTTTTTTTTTTCATTTGACCACATACAAGTTCATTTCTATGACAACAAATCAGTAAGTGGCCCCTTCTCAATAAAGTATACCTCGATTTATTGTCATTAAAAGAGAAAAACAAAATGCCTTATGTACCACCATAATAAAGCAAAACAATAGAAAACCAAAAAAAACACCTACAGGTCATATCATGCCCTTTCATCTGAATATTTTCTATTGCTTCCTGGCATTTAGACATTTAGACCTCATAGTTTAACATCTAAGACCTTCCTTGAACTGACTGATACTTGACTATTTCATAAGCCAACACCCACCACACATCCTAGATTCCTGGTCATGTTGCTCTATTTGCAGACCCCAAGAGATGAAATGGTGTCCAGGAGTTTGCTTCTGAACACACCCTTCTCTCATTTAGGAAGCTATTGCTTGAACATTTCCTCACTCTGAAGTGTGACCCCCTCACCCCGACCCTGAGCACTAACGCACTAACCCCAACTTTTTGTGATTGCTTTACTTCATGCATAAAATGATTGTCCCAGCATTTATTGAACACCTACCATGAACCACACTGATTTAGACACAACAGTGAACAAAACCAAGCAACCAACAAACAAAACAGCCTTCACACAGCTTACATTATATTTGGGGATTAGGGATGAGATTGATACATAAGTAAACTATATATTCTACATCATCAGATGGTAAGAACGGCTATGAGAAGGGTGACAAAAAACACAACAGGAGGGCTTCCCTGGTGGCGCAGTGGTTGAGAGTCCGCCTGCCGATGCAGGTGACACGGGTTCGTGCCCCAGTCCGGGAAGATCCCACATGCCGCGGAGCGGCTGGGCCCGTAAGCCACGGCCGCTGAGCCTGCGCGTCCGGAGCCTGTGCTCCGCAATGGGAGAGGCCACAACAGTGAGAGGCCCGCATACCGCAAAAAAAACAAAACAAAACAAAACAGGAATGTAAGAAAGGGAATACCAGGCGATGGGGCTGGGACTGCAATTATAAGTAGAGTGGTTAGAGACAGCCTTGCTAAGAAGGGCAATATGTGGGCAAAGCCCTTGGAGAAGTGTGCAAATCTAGCTGAATAGTGTTTCTGGTCAGAAGAACAGCAAATCCAAAGGTCCGGAAACGGGAGTATGCCTAGCACGTTCAAGGAATAGTAAGAACCCCCTTGGCTGATAAAGAGTGAGCAAGAGGATTAGAAAGGGAAGAAGTGAGAAAGGAACAGGAGCCAGTCCTAAAGGGCCTGAACCATGCATGGCTCTAAGTTCTTTGGCATTTATTATAAGGGAGTTGTTGAGTTGTCAGAGGGTTGTGAGCAGCAGACGGACATGATCTGGCTCCTATTAAAGAAAGATCGCTCTGGTACATCACAAGAACGTACCATAAAGAGGCAGGGTAAAAGCATAGGTTTCATTTAGAAAGCTATTGCAGTGATCCAGGTTAAAGTTAATTGTAGTTTAGAAGCATGGTGACGGCAGTGCAATTAGTGAAAAGTGGTCATGTAACTCTATTTAGAAAGTAGACCAAGAGGATTTGTAGACAATTTGAATGAGAAGATAAAAATGGAATCATCAAGGATGATACCAAGTTGTGGGGCTTGAAAAACTGTTAGACTGGATTGGTTCGTTAATGGAGACAAAAGTCTGTAGAAAGAACAGGTTTGGAGAAGGAGTCTGAGGCACCTATTAGACATCCCTGCAGTGACACAGAGTAGGCAATGGATAGGTTTGGAGTTCAGAAAAAAGACTAGGGCTAGAGGCACAGATTTGCATATTATCAGCATCCAGATGGTATTTAAAGGTATCAGACTGGATAATTTTAACAAGGAAATAACAGTAGAGAGAAACAGCCTACAAGTGTAGTGATCCCTAGAAAAGTGCAAATTTATGGGTTGGAGAAGATTAAAAGGAACCAGAAAAGGAGACTGAGGAGCAGTCAGAGCAAAAGAGATACACTGGGAGATTGTGCTGTCCTAGAAAACAAGATAAACAAAGAGGAGGGCAACAATACATTTCTAAATAAGATGGTCACTGAAAACTGGTCATTGGTGATTTGAAATGAGCAGCTGACTGGAGTGATAAGGCAAAAATCAGATAATAGTGAGTTTATGAGAGAACAGCAAAACTATAGACAGTGAGTAGAGTTAAGTCTATGAAACAGTTTGATATAAAGAAGAGCAGAGAAACGGGGTGGACGCCGGAAGGGGATGTAGCAACAATACAGGAGAGAGAGGGAGAAAAAAATGATGATGTAGGAGACAGAAGAAAGAAGAGTTGGAACAATATTTTTGAAACAGTGGGTAGGAGTGGGAGCCAGTGCACAGATGGAGGGTTGGTCTTCAGAAGCAACAATTCAGTGATTCACAGTTAGAGGCGGAAAAGCAGAGGATACAGGCATAGACGTTGGCAGGGGGATAGGTAGGTATGGTGAGGGCAAGATAGCAGTAGATGGGTCCTTGTGTCAACCATGGTCATGATCTGAGTGAGGACAGGGAGAAGGTATTAGAGTCTGAGGAAAGAAGAGAAGTTATAAAATAGTCTAGAAGAGAGGAAAAGAGAATGGCTCATAGAAATGTAATGTAACTGTCAGGAGGCACTGTATGTTTTTCTCCAGCCATGCTTACCTGAGGTTGCTAATCAAGTATAATGAAGATAGAGAAGGAAAGGAAATTAGTTTAAAAATGGACCATGGAATCTGAGCTGGATTACTGGTGAGGAACAACATAAAGTGGAGCGGATAAAATTTAAATGCAATGGCTACGTTAATTAACAGATTATAAACAGCTGAAGAGAAAATTAGTGAACTGAGAAATAATTCCAAAGAAGTTCTTCAGAATGTAGATGAGAGAAACAAAGACACAGACATGGAAGAGGCTAAAAGACATGGAAGATAGAAACAAGAAGGTCTGACATACGTCTGATAGGTGTCGAGGGGGCAAAGGGTTAATGAGAGAACGGGGAAGCAATATATGAAGATACAATGCCTGAGAATTATCCAGAACTGTTGAAATATACCATATAGGAAGATCCAAAAGACCCATATCAGGATAAATAAAGAAGAATTTAGGCCTAAAAATGTCATGGTAGAACTGAAGAACACCTGGGGAAAAAGTAGCAACATTTTCACAAGCAGCTACAGAAAAAAGACAATTCAACTGAGAAGAAAAAGCAATTTGAGTGACTTTATATCTCAGTGAAACAAGGGAAAACACGGAGAGAGTAGAATAACTTGAATACATATGCTTTCAGTCTTTCAATTTAGAAACTTGTACCTAGCAAATTGTCTTAGAAATAAAACTGAGACTTTTCCAGAAAAGCATAAGCCAGCAGTGCTTATCACCCAAAGACCCTCATGAAAGTACATATAATAGATTTATTTCAGAGAGAAGGAAAATCGTCCCTGGTATAAAAAGGCTGAACATGAGAATGTAGGTGTTCAAAAGCAATGGTAAATGTGTATACCAGTCTAAATAAACATGGACGTGTTAAAAAAAAGGTTTAATTTGTGTGTAATGAGACAATCTAGTAGTAAAACAGGGGACAGAAAAAGCCCATAAACTGGGAGAGGTATGGGTTGATTTGAAAAATTCTAAGACACCCTTGTTGTTAAGCCCGTATGTTAAGCAGACATGTAAATTTCAGCTTTTCAGTATGAAGCTGAAACTTTCTCTCATCCTTTCTGCATAAAACAAAATAACCCACAAAAAACAAACAGAAACCCCCAAAACAGCTGTGAAAACTGAATAATCTATACAAACTCTGTATGCAGACATTTGAGGGGAATCAAGGCATCCAGAACCTGAGGGGACAAGATCAAGGATAAGAGACAAACGCAGCGAGGTACATCTTAGTTTGCTATTGCTTTAACGCCTTCAGAGTTTTTTGTTATATTTTGTTTTATTTTTGCCAATTCACTGTGTAAGACAAGTGACTGAGCACACAGGAGCAGTTTAGAGCTTGCTTCAATCTTAATTCTCTATGGACGTAAAAATTGGAGTGCAGGGGAACTATGGCAGCCAGGACTTGAAGGACGAAAGGAATAGCAGAGATGCAAGCCTGACATTCTGCATGCATGTCTCCTTGAGAAATTTACTGTTTCCTAAAGCATGTGAGGTTAGGATGAAAAGTTGAGGCCAAGCAAAAAGTGGGGACTAAAAGTTTTTGGCAATCTCACTGAGTTGGGAAATAAAAACTGGAGGTTAAGGACTCTTAGAAAATAAGGGCTCTAGTAAACACTACAGAATTTTATTAAGACTCCTGAAGCACTAAGCATAGGGATAAAACCAGAAATAGATCAATCCTCAAAATGCTTGAAATCCTTCCTACCTTGGATCATTTCAATCCCTGACTGGATCGTTCTGACTTGCTAGGCCCTCACTGCCTCCTCTACAACCTCTCTTGTGGAAAATAACATATTCCATATCCTCTAAAATGTTTTAATAAATCTTATCCAGTATTTGATAAAAAATAACCAGGTATAGTCAGGATTAAAAAACAATGACCAAAAATCAAGAGAAAAAAAGACAATGAGAACAAAAAGCTTATTTAGGTGTAAGAGTTACCAGTTATAAATTTTAAAATAGCCATGATTAATATATACATATTTATGCCATAATACATAATATACATATGTGTATATTAACATATACATGAAAATGGGTTTAAAAAAATGGAGAATATCAGCAGAGAACTGGGGTCTATGAAATAGAATCCAATGGAAATGGAAAATTTTTTTAAAAAAGATAAGTAAAATGAAGAGCCCACTAAATGAATTTAATAGCAGAGCAGAAAAGAGAGCATTTGTGATTTGGAGTATTATGACAAAATACACCAAAAAAAAAAAAAAAAAATAGCAGCTACATGGAGCATTTAGAAAGGTTTAATTTAGATGTAAAAACTTGGGAGTCCAGAAAAAGAAAGTAAGAGAGAAATGGGGAAAAGCTATAAAATGATATTGAATGAGAATTTCCAAAAACCTAATATAAAAGCTGTGAAGCTACAGATTTAAAGAACCTCAAATAGGATGAAGGGGAAAACAAATCACAGGCAGGCATCTCATAGTAAAACTGCATATAATTCATGACCAAAACAAAGGGGAAAACAACATAGTGAAGTTTAAAGAAAAACCACATTTCCTCCACAATGAATAACAATCAAAACGACAACTGACTTCTCAATGGAAAAGATAACAGCCAGAAGACAACTGAAAAGAATCTGTATAATATAGAATTTATCGGCTCCTTGAATGTTTGGTAAAAACGTGTCTCTAAAGTTACCTGGGCCTATGTTTTATTTTCTGGTAAGACATTAAACCACTGATCCAATTATTTAGTGGGTGTAGGACCATTCAAGTTCTCATTCTTTTTCAGTCATTTGGATACACTGTGGTACAGTTTCATCTCTTTCATACATCTTTCAACATTTTAAGCATAAAACTTCATAATATCCTCATATGTTTATTCTCTGCCCATCTGAATTATCTCCCCATTCAATGCCTGCTGTTATTTATTTGTGTCTTTACTCTTTGTACATTGAAAACTCTCAGGAAAGAATAACCCATTTTGTTAGTTTTTCAAAGAGACAGCTTTAAACTGTTATTCCTTTTTATTTTACACACATATTCTACTTCACCAATTTTTCTCTTATTTTTACTCCTAATTTGGCTTCATTCTGCTGTTCTTTATCAATGGCATGATTCTGACAGTTAACGCAATAATTTTGATTCTGACTTATTTTCCATATTGGCTTTGTTGTGTTCTATATTTTGTGAAACACAACATGTCAATTCTAACTATTATGTGGAAGAGCAAAATGCCAAGAAGAGCCTAGGCATTCTTGAAGATGAAAAACAAACTGGGAAGGACAATGCTAAATTCAAATGATGCTTGTGTAACATTGGTACTGGTGTAGACAAGAGACCAATGAATGGACAAGCCCACCTATATAAGGAAACCTGATTTACAATATGACCTGGTGGAAGTTGTAGATCTCTGAGGAAAAGTAGAATATTCAAGAAATGGTACTAGATCAGTTGGTATCCAAAATACAAAAATGAAATCAATTCACAAGCAGACTTTAAAATTTAATATAAAAAGTAAAACTATACAAAATTTAAAGAGCGTCTTTACGACTATGAGACTGGGAACGACCCCTCTACAGTGACACAAATTGCACAAACCACAGCGAAAATAATTAATAAATCTGACATTAAGCATAAGAATTTTGTTCATCAAAATACATAATGGAAAAAAATAAGCCACAAACTTGGAGAAGATATTTCTATTACAAAGAAGTTCTATCTAGATTACATAAAACACCTCTACAAATCAATAAAAAGGTGGAGGGGGAAAGAAAATTAGGCAAAAGGAGAAAAAAGGAGTGGAAAGGTCCCCAAAGCTATATATATTAGTAGTAGTAAGGAAAATGGAAATTAAAACCACAACAAAGTATGACAACTCATGAGGTTGACACAACTTAGAAGTCATATAATGAGAAGAGTTTTCTAAGATGTAGAACACTGATAACTTTTATTTGAGGCTGACGGTTCAGTAA
Organism: Platanista minor; assembly: GCA_004363435.1. Taxonomy (NCBI): domain Eukaryota; kingdom Metazoa; phylum Chordata; class Mammalia; order Artiodactyla; family Platanistidae; genus Platanista; species Platanista minor. Next base: position 18,275 of record RJWK010042451.1, read on the forward strand.
CTTGGGAAACGGTTGCATTAACTATTAAGCAGAATGTGTATATCACATAATCATTTTTACTCCTAGGTATAAACTTGGGAGCAGTGGGTTTCAAACTTTAGCATGCATGGGAAATGCCAGAGGACTGGTGTAAACAAGATCTCTGGGCCCCAACCACAGTTCCTGGTTCAGCAGGATTGGGGTGGGGCCCGAGAAATTCATTTCTGCACAGTTTCTAGGTGATGCTGATGCTACTCTCCAGGCACTACATATTGAGAGCCATTGCTCTAAAGTCTTGCACATGTCCGCCAGATGAAATGTACAATGTTGACCACTTTTCATAATAGCAAGACCTAAAAGTATTACACAATCCCTTTATAAAATCTTAAAAAAGCAGACAAAATTGAATTACACTGTTCAAGATAGATACAAAGGTGGTAAAACCACAATGAGTAAATGACACACATTCAGTGTTGCCACTACTTCTGGGGATGAGGGAAGAACGATTCAGTAATAAAGAGGCAGAGGAAGGACTCTAAAATAACGGGAGGGGGGCGACCTTCAAGATGATGGAGGAGTAAGACATGGAGATCACCTTCCTCCCCACAAATACATCAAAAATACATCTACACGTGGAACAACTCCTACAGAACACGTACTGAACGCTGGCAGAAGGCCTCAGACTTCCCAAAAGTCAAGAAAGTCCCCACATACCTGGGTAGGGCAAATGAAAGAAAACAACCCAGAGACAAAAGAATAGGGACGGGACCTGCACCTCTGGGAGGGAGCTGTGAAGAAGGAAAAGTTTCCACGTACTAGGAAGCCCCTTCACTGGCGGACATGGGGTGGGGATGGTAGGGTTGGCGGGGGGAAGCTTCGGAGCCACGGAGGAGAGCGCAACAACAGGG
>RJWK010042452.1:0-19160 GCA_004363435.1 Platanista minor
GAGTGAATGAGTGAATGAGTGAGTGAATGAATGAATGAGTGAATGAGTGAGTGAATGAATGAGTGAATGAGTGAGTGAATGAGAGAGTGAATGAGTGAGTGAATGAGTGAGTGAATGAGTGAGTGAATGAATGAGTGAATGAATGAATGAATGAGTGAGTTAATGAGTAAGAGAGTGAATGAGTGAGTGAATGAGTGAATAAATGAATGAGAGAGTGAATGAGTGAGTGAATGAATGAGTGAATGAGTGAGTGAATGAATGAGTGAGTGAATGAGTGAATAAATGAATGAATGAGTGAATGAGAGAGTGAATGAGTGAGTGAATGAGTGAATGAGTGAATGAGTGAATGAATGAATGAGTGAGTGAATGAGTGAATGAATGAGTGAGTGAATGAGTGAATGAGTGAGTGAATGAGTGAATGAATGAGTGGGTGGGTGGGTGGGTGGATGGGTGATCACATAGCAGCGGGCGTGGATGCGGGTTGAAGGGAGCTGGCGCCACCTCCATGCCCCTGCCCCACCCCCTGCCCCCCTGCAGGCTGGTGTATCACACCCTCACCCTCCCCGGCACAGCTGCCGGGCTCTAGAGCTTGACAGCACGTCACCTGGTGCTGGGCAGGCCGAGGGGACCAGTCTGGCTCCAAAGGGCTGTGTGGGTTTTGTGGTTAGGATATTGGACATTGGGAACCAGTGCCTTGGTGGGGAGGCTCAAGGGTCTGCAGCTGGGGGCCAGACCCAAGCTGAGGGAAGCATGAGTGACACGGGCCTCCCCTCCTCATGACCCCAGGAAGGCAGGGAGGTAACAGGTCAACCAGTGTCCACGCTCCTGGCGTAGGGCACAGGCCTGAGTCCACACCTCGACCCCACCATCTGAGTCACCAGGCACGCCCTGGGCCGGGGTTAGCATCCCTTCCCGGGGTGGGGGAACCCCATAAGAGGGACCCATGGAGAGGGAGTCTAGAGTCGGGGCAGGTGTGGGACCAGTGACCCAGCCTTGAAAACCAGGGGCCTTTCTTCCCTGTGACCTCCCCAAGCCCAGTGGGGGCTGTGGAGGGGTGGGGGGCTGGAAGGGGTCCCTTAAAGCAGTGGGGCAGTGATTCCACCCTCCTGCTCTCAGGGGCCTTCACGCTTAGTGAGGGCAGCACAAGGGAAGGGGCAGGGCTGGGGTGAGCCTCAGCCACACTCAGTTTCCTCATCTGAAAAGTGGGTTCATGAAAACCCCTGTAGGAAGAGGGTTCATGTCCAGGGGTTCACAGTAGGGTGCTATGTGTGGGAAGCGGGAGCCACACATGGGGACGTGGCTCGCCCAGGGCGGTGGCCCCAGAAGCCTTTGTTCCCCCAGGTTCCCGGGGGACCACACAGCCTGCACCTGGGCTGCTGCCAGCTCCATACCGGACCTGATAAACTAGTGGGTTAACTGGAGAGCAAGGCAGTGCTTGTTTGGACAGAGGGCTGGGGTCCAGCACTGACAGGATTGCCCAAGCATTGCCATGGCAACAGGAGGACGGTGGAGGGACGTGGGGATGGGATGCAGGCCAGGCCTCTGACTCACTCTGGCAGCTCTGATTTGGGACCGGAAGCAGGCATCAGATAGCTCTTATTTGTTTGAGGGAATGACCCAGGTGAGGATGAAACGCCCACCAGCCCGGATCCGGCCAAGAACAGGGCCCCACGGGTGGGCAAAAGGAGCCTATGGGTGGGAGGTATGAGTCCAGCTCTTTCCTCTTGGGGTGTCCTGGGACCCCCGGGGGCAGCATGTTCATCACAGCTGTCTCCTTGGACACATGACATGATGGAGAAGTGGCCCCCACAACCCTCAGGACCCTGGGCTGCCTGACCCTGACCCTGATCCTGACCCTGGCCTAGCCCAGTCCATCTGTTCCTGGCCAAGGTGACCAAGGCTGGGGACACTGGTTTCAGCATTGCCTGCCCAGGGTTGGCACTCCTCCCCGACGCCTGTCCCTTTTTTTTTTTTTTTTGCGGTACACGGGCCTCTCTCACTGCTGTGACCTCTCCCGTTGTGGAGCACAGGCTCCGGACGCGCAGGCTCAGCGGCCACGGCTCACGGACCCAGCCGCTCCGCGGCACGTGGGATCTTCCCGGACCGGGGCACAAACCCGCGTCCCCTGCATTGGCAGGTGGACTCTCAACCACTGCGCCACCAGGGAAGCCCACGTCTGTCCCTTCCTTTCCAGTTTCTGGGCGTGGCCGAGGTCACAACGCAGATGACCTGCAGGGCCCTGGGGGTCACTCTGCTGTAGCGCAGGACTTGGGGGCTGAGCCATCCCCACAGCCTCTTCTTCGGACCCGATGCTCCCACCTCCCTCAGCCCACGCAGGCTGCAGGGCAGAGGCTCTGTCCTTGGGGACAGGTACAGCTTAGGGGCAGAAAAAGGGGGCAGCTTCCAGGCACTTCCCATGTGGGACTCTGTGGGGTTGGCCTCCTCCCCTCCAGGGCGAGGAGGTGAGCACAGCGGGGTCTGACTGGATGCACAGACTGTCTGGCTGCAGTGGCCAGGCAGCCGGACCCAGACCTTCCTCCCCTATAGCCCGGTGCCCTCGAGAGGCTGCAGTGGGGGCAGACTTGACTTCCACCCTTCCACCTGGGGCACATCTCCAACCCGGAGGTCAACACCCACACCCCAAACACCAGGTCCCTCCAACCCCCTGCCCTGGGAAAAGAGCCAGGCCTGGACCAGTCACACATCTTAAAGCAGAAAGTCAGCTGTGGCTCCTGTTTTCTGCCGAGACTGCGGAGTGGACGGCTGTCTCCAGGCCCCTCTGGACACTTTGCCAGCCCCGTCTCGGACGCCAGCCTGGTGGCAGACCTGGTGGGCCAGGCACACTTCTTGGAGGCTTCACTGTATAATTCAGTCCACAGAAAACCAAAAGCTCCTGAGTGGTAGGCACTGTGGTTATCCCTGCTTTTTGGATGACACAGATGGGAGGCACCTGACCTCAGAGAGACCAACTGGAATTCAAACCCAGGGCCTGGGGCTCCAGATGCTGGGAGGAGATGGTGTCTTGGCCCTGAAACCCATCAGCTGTGTAGCCCTGGGCCAGCACATCACCCTCTCTGTGCCTCAGGCGTCTCATCTGGAAAATGGTGATCATAGGAGCACTGCTCAGAGGACTGTTGCCCCAAGGACAAAACCAATTGATGCATCAGGGAAGCATCCTCTGAGTTGCTGGTCCCCCGGAAGAGCCCCTGCCGCTCTCGCCGGGGTCACCTCCAGGAGACTTCAGGCAAGTTGAGGGACCTCATGAAGCTCCTGCTTTCTCTTCCTGAAATGGGGTGATGATGCCGCCGCGCTGGGTCATCCCTTCGACTTTCTGCACATTTTAATGCATCTGGAATCTCGGTGCATTGTCAGCCTAACCTGCACCATGACAGTCAAACAGGCAGCACCTTCCTCTCTTGGCTGCACCTAAAATCACAGCACAGTTTCTCATCAATGTTGGCTTAGCATCCATGACCCACAGTCACTCCTGACGCAGGGGACACCGTGAGGCCGAGGGTGCGGCCTGATGTCATAGATGCGGAAACCAGCAGTTTGGGGAAAGTTTACCACGTATCCCACGTGACAGAGAATGATTTCAGGACAAAGACAGATGGAGCCCTTCTAACCCACAAAGAGGAAGTGGGCGCCACCTTGGCAGGGAGGCCCTGGGAACCTCTGAGAGCTTGCAGGAATTATCAAGCTGTTGACAGAAAGGGCACAGTGGCTTCAGAGTTGCTCCAAGCCAGGAACTTCCTTGATAAGGGCGAACAGCGTCCTAATCCCTCCTGCTTGACTTCGGGGCCCGAGGGGGAGGGAGCCATCTGGAAGATGCCCATGGGTGGGGTCAGCTTCCCCGGGCCGAGGGGCCAAGACCCTCCTGGGAACGGTGGCGGCGTGGGCGGGGGGTGGGGGTGGGAGTGGTGCATGGGGGATGCTCTCTGAGCGGCAGGAGAAGGGAGCGGGGAGTAAAATTGGTTTTATGGCAGGGCTGCACTGATTTGGAGGCTTCCTGCGTGTGTTTGTTTATCTGCATCACTGGGCAAACAGAATTCCTCCCAAGATCTGACCTGGTCCCCCAGATCCACAGCTGTAGATGAAAGGCAGTGAGACCCCTGCTTGCTGCTGACAGTGGCTCCCCCCTTCCCCCCACAGCTGAGCCCCTGTCTGCCCAGGCCTGGGCGGGGCAGTGCTGGCCCTGGAGGCCCTCATCTCCCTGGGCCCAGCTCGGCCCCTGGGAGTCCCCGCCCGCCCCCTCCTGCCCCAGAAAACACGAAGGCCCTCAGCCCCTCCCCACCATGCCTTCCTCCTCAGCCTCTGCTCAGCGGTCACCCTTCCACCTCCCTGGGGGGAAGGAGGGGACTGTCCATTGAAGTTATTCCCTGGAGGCAACCGCATCTGTGTCCCTCATAGCTTCCCAGGCAGCCTGGGCACCCAGGGATCAGGTAGCAGCTGACACTACTAGAATCCCCCTCCTCTGCCCTAAGAGTACTGTGCCAGCCCCTCCCCCAAACACCGCCATCTGCAGGCAGGGAACTGCCCGGCCCACTTGCCTGCTTTAAGGCAAGGAAGTCACCCTTGACTGTCCTGTCAGCCTCTAGGTAGAGGGGAGGATGGAGCCAAAGTGAGATGCCATCCAAACAACACTGACTGTGGCCCCCCAGGGTCCTGATGTGGAGAGGGTGCCTCTGACCCCAGGACAAAAGAACATCAGCACTCGGGGGGCTGGGGGTTGTCTAATACCATCAACATGTTTAAAAGGTATTTTTCACAGTGTAAAATCATACTCATAAAAATTAAAGCACCACTTCTGGGTGTGTCCCAAAAGAATTGAAAGCAGGGCTTCGAAGAGATATTTGCACACCTGTGCTCACAGCAGCCAAGAGGTAGAGGAAACCCAAGTGTCCATCAATGGATGAAAGGATACACATGGTCCATCCACACAGTGAGATATTATTCAGCCTTAAAAAGGAAGGAAATCTGGCTCAGACTACGCAGGATGAATCTTGGGGACAAGATGCTCAGTGAAATATGCCAGACGCAGGACAAGTCCTACATGATTCAGTCACATGAGGTCCCTGGAGGAGTCACATCCGTAGAGACAGAAAGTAGATGGTGGGGATCAGGGGCTGGGGGAGGAGAGGGGAGTGAGTGTTTAATGGGAACAGAGTGTCCGTTTGGGAAGATGGAAAGTTCTGGAGTGGATGGTAGTGAAGTTTGCACAATGATGTGAATGTGCTTAGTGCCTCTGAACTGTACACTTAGACATGGTTAAGATGGTACATTTTGTTACATGTATTTTAACACAATTTTTTTTTCATTTGTTTTTTGCGGTACGCGGACCTCTCACCGCCGTGGCCTCTCCCGTGGCGGAGCTCAGGCTCCGGACGCGCAGGCTCAGCGGCCGTGGCTCACCGGCCCAGCCGCTCCGTGGCATGTGGGATCTTCCCGGACCGGGGCATGAACCCATGTCCCCTGCATCGGCAGGTGGGCTCTCAACCACTGCGCCACCAGGGAAGCCCTAACACAATTTTTTAATGGGAAAAAAAAATGAAGCAGAAGTTGCCACTCTCACCTTGAGAAAATACCTGTAAATAATCTGGTGTCTGTGTTTGCAGATCTTGAAAGCAGGCTTTTCACAGCACACTCTTCTGAGCCTCCGCTGGTGGCAGCCCAGCCCCTCCTCCCTCCAAGGGACCGCTTCCTGTCCCTTTTCCTGGCTTATATAAATACAAAGAGATCAGACACATCTCCAGGAACATTCATTAAAGTCATGGCTTGGAGGGGGGGCTGACCCACAGGGGGGCCAGGCCAGCACCCCTGAAATACTGGTGGAGCTGAGCCTTCCCAGGGCTGGCGGGATTCCACCTCTAAGAGCACATGTGCCTGGCACCCACTTCTGGGGCTGGAAACCCAGAGATGCTGGGGAACCACCCTGCCTGGAGCTCCCACTTGGCAAACACCAGCCGGGAGCATTTACTCACTCACACCTGGAATCTCTGAGGAATGTGCAGGCAAATAGCCACCGCTGACCTGGGCACACCTACTGTGAATCACTGCCCCCAGGCCTGGCTGGGGGAGGCCTCGAGCCTCCAGCACTGATGGAGCCTGACTCCACCGCCCCACCTCCCTGGGCCAGGCCCCTGGGAATGGTGGAGGGACCAAGGTCCCAACATGCTTGGCCCAGAGGGGGACAGGGACAATGCTGTCTCCACCCAGAGGGACCAGGGATGTGAGTGCCAGGGACCGAGGCAGCCAGGCAGTGATCTGGAGAGAAATTCTCACCAGAGCATCACACTCGTGCCTGCACTACCCCAGATTTGTAAAGATAAGACCAGAAAGATGCCAAAGGAAATCACTGCAGTGACTGCTCTGGTGTGGTCGGTGGGGCTATGGGCCAGGGTTCCTTCTGAAAACAAGTGCACAAACAATAGAGCTGAAACATTGTAGCTGGAACTGAAACATTGTCTCAGTAGTTGTCAAAGCAGTCACACACACTCCAACCACACAGGCAGGAACACGCGTGCAAATATACACGCACACAGGCACACACAGAGGGCAGGGGAGGCAGTGAGCACGACTCCTCAGTGACGCGGTCCCCAGAGCCCAGGCCACCTCTCTCCCCTCATCTGCTCTGCAGAGCTGGGGTGTGCAGAGGGACCCCTGACATCCTCCCTGGACAGACCCTGGAGAGCTCTCGGGAGCCCCAGGGGCAACACAGGCCCCTCCCGAGCCCGGCACATCCAGGCTCCATGCCCAAGGCTGGACACCCCCTCCGAGCCCAGGGCTGGAGGCTGAAGCAGCACAGATTCTGGGACCCCCAAGGGCTGGGCCAGGAGCTCGGGCCAGGCTGGAAGCCCAGCCCCCGCGGCCAGGGGTGTGGCAGTCACCCGGGATCACACACCACTGAGCTAAGGAAGTTCAGAGCACAGACTGGGAGCCACTTAGAGCCTCCACCCCCTCACCCATGGGCCACAGTCCCTTGGGAAGTCGTCCCCAGTCCGCTTCCCACTGGGTGACCTCACTCCCTGCTCAGGCCCCTCTCCTCTTGCACGTCCCATGTCCCTCTGTCCCAAGACCCCTCTCTCCATCCACGACCCCTCAGCCCTGCCCCTGGCTTTCCTGTGGGATGACATGTGACCCCCAATGAATGAGCGGAAGGGCCCCCTCGGGGAAGGAGGTGTCTCAGCTAGAAACTGGATCCAGTGGACATTGCTGGGCTGCAGACAGCCTGGGCCAGACCCCAGCACCCTCTCCCCCAGGACTTCTGCTCCACTCAGGATGACCAACAGTCCCGGTCTGCCCAGACCATTCTGGCTTTAAAGCTAAAAATCCCACATCCCAAGAAACCCTTCAGTCCCCAGGAACCAGAACAGCTGGTCACCCTCACCCTGCCAGCAGGACTCCCACTGACCACTCGGAAAGCCATGGGGTGGGAGCAGGCGGGGGCTGGGGGTCTTGGGGGGTAGGTGGGTCCAGGAAGAGCCCTCTGCGCTGCACATGGCCAGGCCAGGACTGACCTGGAGCAGTCACTGGTCACGGCTGGCTGTGTCTGGCCAGCTGACCAACAGAGCCTGCTCTGGGAGTGTTCCCGTCAGTGACCCCAACGTGGGCCATTCTGCTGGGAGCAAGGTGGGGTCCAGGACCACCAAGCTGAGCTCCTTCCCACATGTGCTATGACACTTGGAGCCCTTCTGCTGCAGCGCAGCAAGACTTTGACTATTTCTTTTTTTTTGTTTTTTCAATGAATCTTTTTAGTCTTTTATTTAAACCTTAAGTCTTTGGTTTGAAATCACTGTGAATGTCAAAATAGAGCAATAACATGTAAACACTTGCATCTGTTAATAATTTATCAGATCACAAAGTTTGCAGAAAGATCAAATGTTCAAAAATCAATTAATCACTTAAAGGTTCAATTATTTAACTATTTGGATGAAAAAAATAATAGTTGCACCCATAAGATATGACTCACTAAACTAATTCCATCATGGGTATTTAATATTTGAATATTTAAGATAAAATTATTTTGGTAACTAGAAAAATATAGGTGAATCCGTTTATAATTCCCAAATAGAGAAAAACGTAAGAAGCATAAAAGCAGTAAAAGAAACTTCAAAGAAAAAATTTAGGAAACTTACAATCATACATTTCAAGGCACCACCATCCATAATGGTCAGCAAATGGAAACAACCCAATGTCCACATACAGTAAAATAAACAAGTAAAAAGTGGCATTTCAAATGCCCATTTTTTCCAAGTTGGTTTGTTTTTCTTTCCTTATTGATTGGTAAGAGTACTTTATATATACTTGATACAAGTTCTTTGTCAGAAGCTCGTACCGTGAGAACCTTTTTGTTTGTTTGTTTGTTTGTTTGCGGTACGCAGGCCTCTCATCGCTGTGGCCTCTCCCGTCGAGGAGCACAGGCTCCGGACGCGCAGGCTCAGCGGCCACGGCTCACGGGCCCAGCCGCTCCGCGGCACGTGGGATCTTCCCAGACCGGGGCGCGAACCCGCGTCCCCTGCGTCGGCAGGCAGACTCCCAACCACTGCGCCGCCAGGGAAGCCCTGTGAGTACCTTTTTTAAGTGTGTTTTGATGAAGTTCTTAATTTTGATGGAGCACAATTATCCTTTTTTTCTTTCTTAGTTGATGTTTTCATGTTCTAAGTAACCTCCATCTAACTCACAGTCCTGAAGACGTGCTCCCGTGCTTCCTCCCGGAGGTTTTCTTGCTTCCCGTCTCATATATGGGACCGCGATCCAGCTGGAATCCTGTCTGTGTGTGGTGTGGCCCGGTCAGGTTCATGTTTTTCCATCCGCTGTCCAAGGGCCCGAGTGCTGCTGTTCATGGTGTGTTCATCATAAGCCAAGTAGTCACGTGTGTGGGTCTCTTCCTGGGCTCCCCGTTCTGAACAGTTGATGGAAGGGGGAGGGGAGTGCGGGAGGGGAGGGGGAGGAGGGGTGAGGGGCTGGGGGCTCACCACACCGTTAACACGCCAATTACACTGTTTTGCTTTGCTTGAATTTTTGCTGGACCATGGCTAACATTTCATAAACAAGTAACATTTATTATCTATGGAATGAGTTGCAGTTTCCCCTGGAGGCTAATACAGATTAATTTTTGTGACTATCTTCTGGACTCTAAAAATGAATGAATGTCATCTGTATTAGGGAATAAAGTTAGAAATGTATGAATAAATAAATCTTATGAATCACGTAATTCAAATCTTGCCTCTATGTCTATCCGTCCATCTTGCACCTGTCATGGGGTGGGAGACTACAACCACCTCTTCGCAATTCCTCTGTGCTCTTTTTGACATCAACTCTCTGTATATTTTTCATTTTTTCTTAAGGTGTAATTTATACACAGTAAAACTCTCTCTTGGTGGTGCAGAATTCTGGGAGTTCTGATGAATGCATACTGTTGTGCCTAACAACCACCACCCAGGCACGGGTGACTGGACCCTACGGTAAGAGTACGTCTAACTTATAATAAACTGCTGGACCATATTCCAGCAGGGTTGTGCCGTCCTGATTCTGCCGGCCGTGTGGTAGCCTCGCCACTCTGTACCCTCTCCATTCTGACAGATTCATAGTGAGTCTCCTTGTAGCTTTCATTTGAATTTCTCTAACAGCTTTTGATGTTGAGGATATTTTACGCCCTTCTTTGCCTTTCATCCGTGTGTCTTCTTAGCTGAGGTGACCATCAACACTTTTGCCAATTTTTAAATTGAATTGTTTACTTTCTTATTGTTGAGTCTTGAAAAACCTTTGTGTGTTCTGAACACAAGTCTTTTATCAGACATGTGATTTGTCAACATTTTCTCCCAGTTCATGGTTGATCTTTTCACTTTTCAGAGTGTCTTTCAAAGAGCAAAATTTTTAATTGTGATGAGACCCAATTTATCAATTTCTTCTCTTATGGGTCTTGCTTTTGGTGTCATAGCTAAGAAATTTTGCCTACACCATGTCACCAAGATTTTCTCTTGCTTTCCTCTGGAAGTCTTATAATTTTAGGTGCTACATTTAGATCCTCATCCATTTTGAGTTAATTTGTGTGTGAGGTGTGATGTATGGATTGGGTTTCTTTTCTTTCATTTTTTTGCATGTGGATGTTCAATTACTTCAGCACCATTTGCTGAAAAGACAGTTTAGCATATTTTGATGCTATGGGAGTTTTTTCAATTAAGCTTTTTACTTTGAGATAATTGTAGATTCTCATGAAGCTCTAAGAAATAATCCAGAAAGATTCCAGGTACCCTTTACCCAGCCTCCCCCAATGGTGACATCTTACAAAACAATAGTGGGACATTTCAACCAGGATGTTGGCATTGACACAGCCGAGACAAAGAGCATTTCCAGCCCCACCAGGATCCTGCCTCTTGCCTTTGCTCTCACTCTCACCACCTAGTTAACCCCTGACAACCACAAATCTGCTCTTTAGTTCTATCATTCTGTTGTTTCAGGAATTGTATATAACCTTTGGGGACTGACTTTTTTCATGCAGCATAATTTTCTGGGGATTCACTCAGATTGTTTTGTGTTCACGGCTTTTTACTGCCGAGTGAGATCCCAGGGCGTGGATGGACCACAGCTTGTTCATCTATTCACCTGTTGAACGACATCTGGGTTGTGTCCAGGTTTTGGCTGTTACGAATGATGCTGCTGTGAAGATGTGTACACGGGCTTTGGTGTAAACATCACTTCTTATTTCTTTGGGATAAATAAGTGCCTTGGTGCAATTGCTGCGCTGTACAATAGTTGCGTGTTTAGGTTTTTAAGAACTCGACTAACTGTTATTATTATTCGAGTGATTGTATTATTTTGCATTCTCATCAGCAATGAATGAGTGAGCCACTTTCTCCACATCTTCACCAACATCTGGTATTGTGGTTTTCTTAGCCATCCTGACAGGTATGTCATGATATCTCCGTGTGGTTTTAATTTATATTTCCCTCCAGGCTAATGATGTTGAGCATCTCCTCATGTGTGTACTTGTCTTCTCTATGTCCTCTTCAGAGAAGTGACTCTTCATGTCTTTTACCCATTTTCTAATTGGATGGTTTGGTTTTTAATGTTGTTATGATGAGAGTTTGTTATGTAGTCTAGATACTAATCCTTTGGTGAATGTGTGGTTTGCAAATATGTTCTCCCAGTCAGTACCTTCTCTTTTGATCCTGCGACAGGGTCTTTCACAGAGCAGAAGTTTTTAAATTTTGATAAAGTCAGATTTACCTTTTATTTCCTTCTATGGATCATGCTTTTAGTGTCAAGGCTAAGAACTCTTTGCCTAATCCTAAATCCTGAAGATTTTCTCCCGTTTTTCCTAAAAGTTTTAGAGTTTTGCATTTTACCTTTAAGTGGGTGATCCACCTTGAGTTAATTTTTGCATAACGTGTGAATTAGGTCCACATTCTTTTTTTTTGCCTGCGGATGTCCAATGCCTCCAGCAACTTGTGGAAAAAAACAACCCTTCATCCACTGAATTGCTCTGGCACCTTTGGGCATATTTGTGTGGGTCTGTTTCTGGGGTCTCTTTTCTGTCCCACTGATCTATCTTTACCCCTCTACCTATTCCACATAGTTTTGGTTATCCAGCTACATCAGAAGTCCTGGAATCAGGCACATTGATGTCTCCCAATTTCTTCGTATTCACAGTTGCTTTGCCTACTCTAGTTCCTTCATGTTTCCATATGAATTTTAGAATAATCTTGTCTATATCTACAAAAATTCTCGCTGGGATTTTGATAGGAATTGTATTGCACTTGTATGTTAATTTGAGGAGAATTGACATTTCTACTCTGTCAAGTCCTCCATTGCAGGAGCATGGTATGTCTTTAAGCGAGCGGGACCCTGTGGGGCCTTCCTGGGACAGACCCTGCCCTGTCCTCCGTCTGCCTCTTGCTTATAGAAAACTAGCTTCCTAGGCCTTCCGAGAGTTCCAAAGAATAAATTTAATCAGAGAAGTGACAAAATGAGAAAACAAAAGAAAAGCAGTCAAACAAGATGAAATAATAACAGTCTAGCCATTAAACAACGTCAAGGACCTTTAGCTCCTCCTCCAGGGCTAGAGATGATATCCTGAGCCATAGCCTTTGAGCTGTTTTGCAGATACAGAAACTGGCACTGATGAAGAAAGCTGACTGCATGGTGACCAGACTGTAGCCATGACATAAGCTGCTCCATCTTGCACAATTCCAAGAACTGGCCTCAAGGAAATGGGAACAAACCGACCCTGGAGTTGAAGATTAACTGTACTTAAAACAATCAAGATGACGCTGATCAGACCACTGCAGACCAGTTTCAAAAGGACTGCCAGAGCTGACTCTGCTGTTTCTGCATTTAGCCCCTCCCTCCGCCTATACAACCCTGAAACTCCCCTTTAAAAAAGCTCCTGCTCTCTGATCAGCAGCTGAGGAGTTGGTTCTTTGGGGTGCGAGTCCACATTCTCCCCAGGACTGCTGGCTTCCTCAATAAAGCTCCCTTCCTTTTAGCCAAAACTTGTCTCTCGGTACTGGATTCTTGAGCTGACGAGCAGCCAAACCTGAGGTCGGTGACACTTCCATCTGTTCAGACCCTCTTTGATTCCTTTCATCGGTGTTTTGCAGTTTGGGGCACACAAGTCCTATATATGCCTTGTTAGATCTACACCTGAGATTTTCGATTTATTTGAGCAATCGCAAATAGTATTCTTAATACAATGGTCAGTGACCACGGGGTCATTGGTAAGCTATAGAAATACAGCTTGTGGGTGTATGTTTATCTTGTATCCTTGAAGCTTGCAGAATTGGCTTATTCTTAGACTTTTTAAATAGATTATTTGGAATTTTCTGTGTAGACAATTGTGTCATTTGCAAATAGGGGCAGCTTCATTTCTTCCAAACTGGATGCTCTGTATCTCCTTCTCTTACCTTACTGCACTGACTAGAACTTCCAGGCCTGTTGGATAAGAGTGGTGAGAGTGGGCATCCTTGCCTGGTTTCCAGCACTCATCTCTCCCCGAGAAGTTCAGTGTTGGCAGTAGGGTTTTTTGTAGACGGTCTTCATCCAGCTCAGGAAGCTCCCTCTATTCCTGTTTCTCTGAGAGCTTTTATCATGAATGGATATTGAACTTTGTCGTGTGAAGTGCTTTTTCTGCATTAATTGATATGCTCATGTGATTTTTCCTCTTTGGCCTGTTAATAGAGTTGATTTCATTAATTTTTGAATATTGAAGCAGTCTGCATCCCTGGAATGGACCCCACTTGGTGAAAATGTATAATTCTTTTTATGTACGGATGAACTCTGTGTGCCGTTACTTTGTAAAACATTTTTGTGTCTATATCTACGAAAGATGTTAATCTGTAGTTTTTGGTTTTGGCTTTTAATGTTTTTGTACTGTCTCTATAATTATGGTATCTGGGTAATACTAGCTGCATAAAATGAACTGAGATGTGTCCCCTCCTCTTCTCCTTTCTGGAAGAAATTGTGCAGACTTGGTGTTAATTCTTCTTTAGAAGTTTGATAGAATTCTTCACTGAAACCATCTGAGCCTGGATTCTCTTTTTGGAGTTTAAAATTATGAATCTAATTTCCTTAATAGGTATAAGGCTACACAAATCATGTACATTGAGTGAGTTGTGGTAGTTTGTGCTTTTTGAGGAATTGGTTTATTTCATCTAAGTTGTCAAGCTTCTGTGTGTAGAGTTGTTCCTAGCATTTGCTCATTACCCTTTTGACGACTGTGGGTTCTGTAGTGATGTCCCCTATTTCATTCCTGATATTGATAACTTGGGTCTTTTCTCTTTTTTCTTTTCAGCCTTTCTAGAGTTTTGTCAATTTTATTGACATTTTTCTTTCTTTCACTTCATTTCTTTCATTTGAATGAGTTAAAATTCATTCATTTCTTTCCCGCTTTCCTGTTTTCAGTTTCCCTGGTTTCTGCTGTCGTCTTTGCTTTTTCCCTCCTTCTGCTTTGAGTCCATTTTTCTCTTCTTTTCCTAGGTTCTTGAGGTGGGAGCTTAGTGTCCTGATATGACACTTCTCCTCTTTCCTCGTATATGCCTTTACTGATATAAAATTTCCCCAACACTGCTTTAGCTTTGTCCCTCAATTCTTGATATGTTGAGTTTTCATTTCTATTCAGTTCAGTGTATCTTTCCATTTCCCTCAAGACTTCCTCACTGGTCCATGGATTATTTAGAAATGTGTTTCTGAGTATTTGGAGATCTTCTGGTTAACTTTCGGTTACTGGTTTCTAATCTGATCCTATTGTTGTCAGAGAACAAACTCTGTGTGGTTTCAGTTATGTTAAATCTGTTGAGATTTGTTTTATGTCCCAGGATATGGTCCGTCTTGGTATATTTTCTGTGGGCACTTGAAAAGTGTGTGTATTCTGCTACCATTGGGTGGAGTGTTCTGTAAATGTTGATTAGACCCTGTTGGTTGATAGTATTAAGTTCTACATCCTTGTTGATTTTCTGTCTAGTTGTTCTATCAGTTGTTGAGAGACAGGAGTTGACATCTCCAGCTGTAATTGTAAATTTATATATTTCCCCTTTTAGTTATATCAGTTTTCAGTTCACATATTTTGCAGCTTTTAGGGTATATCTTATGGTGACAGATTCTCTAACTTTTGTTTTGTTTTGTTTTGTTTGTTTTTTCGTTTTTGTTTTTGTTTTTTTGCGGTATGCGGGCCTCTCACTGTCGTGGCCTCTCCCGTTGCGGAGCACAGGCTCCGGACACGCAGGCTCAGCGGCCACAGCTCATGGGCCCAGCCGCTCCACGGCATGTGGGATCTTCCCGGACCGGGGCACGAACCTGCATCCCCTGCATCGGCAGGCGGACTCTCAACCACTGCGCCACCAGGGAAGCCCAGATTCTCTAACTTTTCCTTCATCTGAGAATGGCTTGCCTTCCCCTTCCTTTCTGGAGGATATTTCCACGGGGTTGAGCATTCTGGGATGGCGGTCCTTTTCTTTCAACATGTGGAAGATGTCATGCTTTTTTGGCCTTCATGATTTCTAATGAGAAATCGGCTGTCATTCTAATTGGTTTACCCCTAAAGGTAAAGTGCTGTTTCTCTCATTGCTTTCATTTTTTTTAATTTTCTTGACTTTAGGTTTCAGAACTTTGACTATGATATGTCTTGGTGTGGCTTTCTTTGGGTTTAACCTGTTTAGGATTCACTCCGCTTTTTCAATCTGTGGGTCTTTTGCCAAATTTGGGACGTTTTAAAACATTATTTCTTTGAGTACTTTTTCCAGGTCCCCAGCGGCACAGATGTTAGATATTTTGTTATAATCCCACAGGTTTCAGAGTCTCTGTTCACTATTTTTCCCATTTTTTTTTTCTGTTTATCAGATCGGATAATTTCCATTGTTCTACAGTCCAGTACAGTGACCCTTTCCCCTCCATTTTGCTGGTGAGCACATCCATTGAGAGGTTTTTCTTTCTTGGTTTTGGCTTTTATTTCAGTTATTGTAATTTTCAGTCCCAAAGTTGCCACGGGCTCTCCCTTATATCTTCTCTTTCTTTGCTGGCACTTTATGTTTTTTATTCTTTTCAATGTGCTCATAACTGAAACATTTTGGGGCAGCTGCTTTAAACTCTTCCCTGGATAATCCAGCATCTGTGTCATCAGTGTTGGCTTCTGTTGATTGATTGTCTTTTTTCATTCAGTTCGAGATCTTCCTGCTTCTTGTCATGATGAGCAATATTTTTATTGAAACTTGGACATTTTGGGTATTGTCACGAGATTCTGGACCTTATTTAAGCCTGTTTAGTTGGCTTTCTCTAGCACAGATTTACCAAGGGAAGGGGAGCACCAGATGGGGGTCCAACCCTCTGTTGACACCCAAGAGGCCTTCTCATTACTGCTGGGTGGGGTGGGAGTCCTGGCTCCCCATGAGGCCTCCCTGGCTGGGGGTGGGGTTGCGGTGGGCAGGTGTTCCTCATTAGTGCTTCCCTGCACAACCTCCACTGACACTCTGGGGGAAGGTGTTGCCTTTCCCCTCTAACTCTTCTGTGGCACGGTTTTTAGATCTGTCTCTTATAAACATGTAGTCAGCCTGTAAGTATTTTTCTTCCTTTTTCACCCAACCTCCAGCTTTGTGTTCAGGGGAAGTTGGATGTGCCTTTATTCTCATAGGTAAGAGTGGGCTCTCCAGCCACCCTGTTGGATGCACCCCTGCCTCTTTCTTTGACCTGTTCTCATGCCATTTGGCTCATGTTTACTTTACCTTTTATGCCCTATGGATATTCACTGAGTAATGTTACCATAAAGACTATCTTTGTCTATCAGCAATGTTGAGTCACCACTGTGGATGGCAGAGAAACCACCACCCTTCCATTCTTTCAGGCCTTGCTCTGGAATGATCACTCTGGATTGTAATAACAATTTCACCCCTGTGTCCGTCCTGCAAGAGTTACTTCTGACCTTTGCACTCAGGGCTATGGCCACAGCACACAGCCACCTGGAGCAGCCCCTAAACCAGACAGTTCCAGGGCTCTCACCAGGCTTCCTAGGGCAAGACTTTCCCGTTTTGAGCATTCTACTGAGATTGTATCTTGATTGTATGATCTCAAAATATGTCTTCAAGTCCTTTTAGTTTCCAGGAAAAGTATGTGAGAAATATTCTTTCTAATCCTTAGACTTAACAGTGTTCAAAAAGCCCGTTCCCTCCCACTCCAGGCTGCACATGCTTCTGAACACCTGTGTCTGACACCTGTTTCTGGATCCCCATCCATTCCCTGCTGACCTCCATCACCTGTTTAGAGGTACTGTCTCTGGCTGTTCTCTGCTCCAGGCAGGCTCACCTCCCCAGGATGAATATTCCCACAGAATTATGTTCCTTTTGCAATTATACACTGATTAATGAGACTATAGAACCAGAAAATGATGGCCCTGCTAAACTTTAATTCCCATGAGAGCAAGGATTTTGTCTGTTTTTGTGACCTTTGTGCAATGAAAAGAAGAGGTTCTCAAATAGCTAAATAAATGAGCAAAACTGACGTCTTGCTTCAGCTCAAAACTGTTTTCTTTTATCATATCTTCAATCCAGTTATGTGATTGGCACGGTTGGGTTTAAGTCTATCATCTTGCAGTTTGTTTTGTGTTTTACCCACCTGTCCTTTGTTCCTCTTTCCTGATT
Source organism: Platanista minor (assembly GCA_004363435.1). Classification (NCBI taxonomy): domain Eukaryota; kingdom Metazoa; phylum Chordata; class Mammalia; order Artiodactyla; family Platanistidae; genus Platanista; species Platanista minor. The sequence continues at coordinate 17,127 of RJWK010042452.1, forward strand.
TCTTTTCAGTTAATCAGTTTTTTCTTTTCTTTTAAATTTTATTGAGATATAATTCACACACCATAAGATTAATTCACTTCAAGTCAATAGTCAGTGGGTTTCAACGAATGTTTACACTCACGGAACCAGCATCACGATCAAGATACATTTCCATAACCTCAAAAAATTACTTCGTGCCCCTTTCCAGTCAACCCCACCCTTATTCCTGACCCAGGCAACCGCTGGTCTGAGTTTCGTCCCTGTATCTTATTCATGTCTGCTCTGGAATGTCACACAGATGGAATCATAAGGATTAGCTCCTTGCGTCTGGATATTTCTGAGATTCACCTGTGCTGTGGTGTGTACCCATAGTTCGTTTCTTTTCAGTCTTTTTTTATGTTTTTTTAACTAATTTATTTATTTTTGGCTGCGTTGGGTCTCCGTTGCTGCACATGGGCTTTATTTAGTTGCGTTGAGCGGGGGGCTACTCTTTGTTGCAGTATGTGGGCTTCTCGCTGAAGTAGCTTCTCTTGTTGAGGAGCACAGGCTCTAGGTGCACAGGCTTCAGTAGTTGTGGCACGTAGGCTCACTAGTTATGGCTCGTGGGCTCTAGAGCACAGGCTCAGTAGATGTGGCGCATGGGCTTGGTTGCTCCGCGACACATGGGATCTTCCCGGACCAGGGCTTGAACCCACGTCCCCTGCATTGGCAGGCAGATTCTTAACCACTGCACCACCAGGGAAGCCCTCTTTTCAGTCTTGCGTGATATCACGTTGCACAGATAAATTACAATTTGTTTATTTCACCCACCTCTTGATGAATATTTTAGTCATTTCCAGTCTTTTATAATTATCAATAATGCTGCCGTTAACATTTTTGTGCAAGCATTTTTGTAGACATACTTTTTTAAAATAGATTTTTTGTTTGTTTGTTTTTGGGTTTTTTTTGTCTTGTTGCGGTACGCTGGCCTCTCGCTGCTGTGGCCTCTCCCGTTGCGGAGCACAGGCTCCGGACGGGCAGGCTCAGCGGCCGTGGCTCACGGGCCCAGCCACTCTGCGGCATGTGGAATCCTCCTGGACTGGGGCACGAACCCGTGTCCCCTGCATCGGCAGGCAGACTCTCAACCACTGTGCCACCAGGGAAGCCCTTAAATAGATTTTTAACTTGTGTTTTCTTAATGCAGAACTTCTTTTTTTTCTTTAGTTTTATTTATTTATTTTCCTTTTTTTTGGCTGCATTGGGTCTTAGTTGCGGCACACGGGATCTTTTTGTTATAGCACGCAGTCTCTTCCTTGTGGCGCTCAGGCTTCTCTCTAGTTGTAGTGTGCGGGCTTATTTGCCCTGTGGCATGTGGGATCTTAGTTCCCCGACCAGGGATCAAACCCACACCCCCTGCATTGGAAAGCAAAGTTTTAACCACTGGACCACCAGAGAATTCCCTCCAATGGTTACTTTAAAATGTTTCTGTGTTAATTCCATCACATGGGTCTCTGTGAGTGCAATTCTTTGGCTGTCTTCTTCTTCTTGGTGGAGGTCACGTTATCAGGCCCAGTGGCTTTTATTGCATATGGAACCTTGTGCAAGAAACATGGCTGAGGATCTAGGTTCTGTTCTCGTCCTCAGGAGAGGGTTCTGTTCCGGGTCAGCAGGGAGTTAAATCATTGGTGGATCACTTGATCTTTAGGAGGATTCTTTTTAGCCGTCTTTTTTTTTTTTTTAATTAATTTACTTATTTATTTACTTTTGGGTCTTCGTTGCTGAGCACTGGCTTCCTCTAGTTGAGGTGAGTGGGGGCTACTCTTCGTTGCAGTGTGTGGGCTTCTCATTGTGGTGGCTTCTCTTGTTGCGGAGCATGGGCTCAAGGCGCATGGGCTTCAGTAGTTGTGGCACATGGGCTCAATAGTTCGCGGGCTCTAGAGCGCAGGCTCTGTAGCTGTGGCACACAGGCTTAGTTGCTCTGCGGCATGTGGGATCTTCCCGGGCCAGGGCTCGAACCCGTGTCCCCTGCATTGGCAGGCAGATTCTTAACCACTGTGCCACCAGGGAAGTCCCCTT
>RJWK010042453.1:0-19156 GCA_004363435.1 Platanista minor
ACAGCATCATAGGTTTCTTTCTTGCTCAAGTTACATGACTATCCCTGTTGGCTATGGCTCTGCTTGATGCCCTTGTCCCTCTGGGACCCAGGTGGACAGGGCAGCCTCATGTGAGACATTGCTGGTCTCATGGCAAAGAAGAAAAGATGATGGAACACGATGGTTCTTTAAGCTTCTGCTCAGAATCAAGAATTGACGTGTGCCACGTGTCAGTTCCCCTCACACTTCATTGGCTAAAGCAAACCATATGGCCAGGCCTGATGTTAGTGGGGTGGCCCACCTCACCGTACCCCCTCCCCTCGCTGTGGGGGAGGGACAGTGAGCATTTTGAACATTACAATTTACCACATGGTATAACGAACATTCCTGTACTCCCCTCCCCCAATTTGTGTGTTTATGCCTGAGGATAGATTCTTAGTAGTAGAGTTGCTAGGTTAGAAATATGCACATTTGTAAAGATTTTGCTATTTATTATGTTTACTAGGTTTCATCTGTTGCTGCATGTCTGCTGTGAAATTATAAGTAATTATCAGTTCTGATGACCATTTTTATTTTTAAAAATTTATTTATTAGGGCTTCCCTGGTGGCGCAGTGGTTGAGAGTCCACCTGCCGATGCAGGGGACACGGGTTCGTGCCCCGGTCTGGGAAGATCCCACATGCTGCGGAGCGGCTGGGCCCGTGAGCCGTGGCCGCTGAGCCTGCGCGTCCGGAGCCTGTGCTCCGCAACGGGCGGGGCCACAACAGGGAGAGGCCCGCGTACCGCAAAAAAAAAAAAAAAAAAAAATTATTTATTAAAAAAAATATACCCTTTCATCTATTTAGGCTGCACTGGGTCTTAGTTGTGGCACATGGGATCTTTGTTGCAGCATGCAAACTCTTAGTTGCGGCGTGTGGGATCTAGTTCCCCGACCAGGGATCAAACCCAGGCCCCCTGCATTGGGAGCGCAGAGTCCTACCCACTGGACCACCAGGGAAGTCCCCTGATGACCATTTTTAGAAGAAAACAATACATGGAAATACTTCGCTGCACCCCTCCCCCCTCATGACTATAACAACTCATCTAGCTTGATAGTTGTCACATTGCTTTCATATTTTATTTACTTCTCACAGCCGCCTTGGGAGGTTTGGTGTTACAGGTGTTTCATCACCATTTACAGACGAGATGCCTGAGGCTCAGAGAGGTTGAGAAATGTGCTCAGGGCTGCACAGCTGGTAATATGGAGAGGCCCTGATTCCAGCCCCGTCCTGGGCTCTTTTCTCTGCCATTATGGCCTTTGGAAGCTGTGACTAGAATCTTGCCACCCATCCCCTTGCTCCCTTCCTCCCCACAACCTGCCTTTTCCTCCCCACCTCCCTTTCCAATCGCGCTCAGTGGTTGGGTGTGCAGTCCCCTGGGAAGGAAGCACCTGGGCCAGACCCGAGCTTAGAAAGGCCCTGGTGGTGTCCCTGGTGACGCTGTAGAGCCTGCCCTCTGAGGACGAGCCGCCCATGCTGCATTGGCTTAATCTGTATCACTGACCATCTTTGGATTTGGGGAGGGGATTTACTATTTTAGAAAAAGTTAAAGGAGCATTATAAATCCTTTTAGTGGGCAGAACTGAAGAGACATGATTCTTCACTGGGGAGGGTGGCTTTTTCTTAGGAGTGGTGCATTTTAGACCAAGGGGACTGGTTTGAGTGATGTTGAGGCGCTGAAATCTATGTAAACCTCACAGTGCGGTCACAATAAACGGCGGGCGTCTGTCTTCCTCGTGGAGCTGCCAGTGTCTGGCTGATCTCTAGAGCAGAGGAGAAACTGAGCTCAGAATCATACTTCTTATTTCTTTGAGATGGAGGTGACCTTCTGTCATCTTTCAGCCAGGTTATTCATTTCCTCAGAGCCTACAGTTTACTCATCTGTAAGATGTAAAAGTCTTCTCTGCCTACTTTGTGTGGTTGCCTTGAGGAGCCCGTGAGATTTCACAGAAGTTTAGGACGAACTATAAATGCATATATATAAATGGATGCCTCCGCCGTGATGGCTAGAATCAAAAAGCTGGACAATAACAAGTGTTGGCGAAGATGTGGAAAAATAGAAGCATTGCCAGTAGGGGTATAAAATGGTGTAGCACTTTGGAAAAACAATTTGGCATTCCTCAAACAATTAGACATAGAGTTACCATATGACGTAGCAGTTCCATTCCCAGAGGCTAGAAAAACACATGTTCACACAAAAACGTGTACACAAATGTTCATAGCAGCATTATTCATAATAGCCCGAATGTGGAAACAACTCAAGGGTCCCTTAACTGATGAATGGATAAACAGAACATGATATAGCCATGCAGTGGAATATTATTCAGTCATAAAAAGGAATGAAGTATTGACACATGCTTCAACATGGATGAAACTTGAAAGCATTATGCTCAGTGAAGAAAGCCAGACACAAAAAGCCAATTATTGTACAACTCTTTATATGAAATGGCCAGAATAGGCAAATCTAAAGAGACAGAAAATAGATTAGTGGTTGCTAGGGCTAAGAGTGAGGGGGCTTAGGAAGTGACTGCCAGACTGTGGGGTTGCTTTTAAGGGACGATGGAAATGTGCTGAACCAGATGGTGGTGATGGCTGTACAACCTTATGAATATGCTAGAAACCACTGAATTGTATACTTTAAAAACAAAACCAAGCAAATATTAATGGACAATATTTTGAAAAATTACTGGGAGGCAACATAAGGGAACAGAGTGTGAACTTTTGAACCAGACAGGCCTGGATGTTAGTTGTGTGATTTTAAAAAATAGATGGCTTAATCTTTTTGAGCCTCAGTCTCCCCAGCTGTAAAGTGGGGATAATTCCCACTTTGTAGGGTTGAAGGGCAGACTCAGCAAGGTGATGTTTGTCTCGCTTGGCACTGGCAGGTGCTCACAGAGTGCTGGCTGTGATTGTTTGGCCACCTTCTCTGTGCCTGGCTCAGTGTGCCAGCCGTGGCAGTGCGGTCATGTGGGCTCATTGATGTAATAATGGGGAGAAGTGCAAGCTAATGTTTACTGAGTTCTTACTATGTGCCCCCTCCCAGTGTCTGAGTGCTTTACTTGTACCATCTCTTTAGTTCTCAGAGCACCCCAGTGGCCTACTGAGATAGCTAGCGATGGACAGGGATGTTTCCCAGGAAGCACCGGGGTGGGTGGGGGGGCGGTGGTGGTGGCACAGAGGGGACAAGATGTGCCACGAGTTGGGCATCTGAAGCTGGGTGATGGGTACCCACCATTCATTACACTAGTCTCTCTGTCTTGTATATATTGGAATTCTTTTTTGAACAATAAAACGTTTACAGACCAATAACACCGTGAGGTAGGCGCTATTATCTGTGTTTTACAGATAGGGAAATCGTGGTACAGAGCGTACAAGGTTACACGACAAGACTCAGAGACAGCTCGCTACAGTCTTCTGGATGCTGGGGCTTAGCAACCAGACTGGTGAACAGGTCCCCTGGGCCAGTGGGCCTCCTGGGGTTGCTTGACACCAGCTCTTCCTACTGCCAGAGCTGTCGAGGGCCTGGGGCTCCTGCGTCGCCCAACCCTGGCTGATACCCTCCCCTTTCCTTATCCCAAGAGATCCAGACTTGACAGGTGGGAGAGTCAAGGCTGGGGATTAAAGAAGGAAGACATTTTCCTTCTGCCCCTAAATGCAGGGGATTCTTGGATAATCTGGGCTTCGTGACACTGGGATGAAGTTGTTTCACTTGATTCTGATGATCTGGTAAAGTCTGTGGGCACGGGCATCACTTTGTTTCTCATACTGTGACCTCTCAGAAATTTGGGAATCAAATGGTGATGGGCGGGGCATGTGTGCCTGCCCTGCTTTCTAGCCCCATCCCCACCTCACCACCCGCAGAGCAGAAATAAGACACAGACCTGAGAGTGAATTGTAGCCCTCCAACCAGCTGTGTGGCCTTGGAGAAGTGGCTTAACCTCTCTGAGCCCCGTTGCTTCACCTGAACAGGAAGGCTGTTAATGCTTCCTTTACTGATTCCTGGAGCTCCTCCTGTGGGTCTCCAGGCTGCTCTGACCACGTAAGGCATAGCAATTATGTTATAGAGGTGATTATGTTATAGGGCCTGTTGCTAAAAACGGCACCACAATCCTGCTAAGGGTTGGCAGGGAGATGTTCTAGCTATTAATGTTTCTTTAACGTTGGATAATTCAGAATGTCACAACAGTAGAGGTGGTGACTTTGCGAGGCCACCTGTAAGTGGGTGTGGGAATGCCCCCGGAGGGGTGACATCGTTTGTCCCATGGGGATGCAGGCTTACAGGGGGCTGAACTGGCTGGGCCACCAGGTCTGTAAGTGGGAGAGCTGGGTTCCAGCCCCAAGCTTGTCACTCCCAAAGCTTTGCTTTTCTGCTGTCACTTTGAATACCAGGGGAGTTTCCTTTGGGACTTAGTCTGATCTCTGAAGAGCCTCTGAGAAGAAACTCTGCAGCCTACAGGCCCTGCAGGTTTCTGTCTCTGGCTGGCTTCAGTGCCCAGAGCTCCCCTCCTCCCCTGTCCCTGCGTCCCTGTCCTGTTGACTTTCCTCTGGGTAAGAAGGAGCTCTTATAATCAAGATGATTTCATTCAATTAACCCTCAGACTTCTCTGGGCTAAATCATCCCATCCCCCCACCTCCCCTCAGAACATCTGTCATAAATTCCAGATGCTGTATTGGATGTTCAGTAAATTCCAAATAAATTACGTGACGGCCCGCTAACCTACGCTCCATATAATACATCTAGAGGGAGGTTTTCAGTGGAGTTGTGCTTTAAATTGGCTGTCCCGGGCAAAGTTTCTTAAAACCTAGGCTGAACCCAAGGGTCTAGATGTAAAATGGAAATTGTGGCAGAAACTGAACTACAGGGGTGCTTCTCTATCAGGTTCAGCTGTGACCGCAGGGTGTGGGCTGGGTCTTTAAGCAAAACTCTCCCCTAGAGTCATGGAAGCTGCCCACAGACTTCAGAAACCTAACGGGGAACTGTTGGCCCTTAACAAAATCAGGAAGTGATTCCAGGGCTGCTCAGGCTGTGTTGTAAGACCGCCCGGGGGACAAGGGAGAAGTGCAGATAGAGCAGAAGCTGGTATGGCCCAGTGCTTCCGCAAGGATGTGACTGTGTTAAAGCAACGCCTTTTTGATTACCTTGGGGAAAATTCATATATTTTGAAAAGATCCAGGAGTTTGGAGTTTCAGAGGTACTTCCTTGCAGAGTTGCGCTGTTTCGTTTAGATAGGGATTTTATAGGGTTTAAGGCAGATTTTTTATCGCTGGTGAGTAATCAGTGACTCGTCATTGAATGAGCTTGGGGGTGGGGACGCTGCACTGCTCGGCTCCAAGGGGCACCCCGCGTTCTCTGCGCAGGTGCCTGGAGTGCAAGGCCGGGCAGCTCCGGCTCCTGGGATACTGTGATAAAGCGCTGCAGTCCCTGGCATCCAGCCTGATGGGGAGGATGAACATAAATAATGTAGCCCACGGGGACGAGTGCCCAGAGAGCTCCAGGAGGGACTGATTAACCCTGCAGGGGGTAGTGGTTGGGAGAGGCGGGAGGGGGGGCGTGATTTGCTAGCCTGGGCTTTTAGGGTTGCTAGACTTTGGTTTGGGAAGAATTTGGGGCAAGTGCATTCCAGGCATCAGGAACAGCATGTGCTAAGGCATCTGGGCTGTAAAGAGCCAGATGTGTTTAAGCTCTTTCTGTGCCTCCAGTTCTCTCTCTGGTTGAGTTTTGTTCTGTCTCAGGGCAAAAGGAGAGGCACAATCTGTTCCTGGGGTGGGCTGGCTACCCTCCAGGCTGGCCAGAATGTTCCAGCCTGGCCTTTGAGGATTCTCTTCGTCTGTCTGTCCTGTGGCCTGAATCCAAGGCTGTGGCGTGTAAATGGCTGTTTGCGTCTCTCCCCGCAGTGTCCCGTGTCCCCCTCACGGGGAGGCCGACGCACCAGCCAGGGCGTGGCTGAGCCATGTGGTGGAAACACAGGCTTTGGAGGCTGCCAGCTCCTGATCAGGGCCTTGCGTGGGACTGGAGGGAGGAGGAGGACTGTTTCCTTCTAACTAAAGTCAAGTTGAGGTTGGCAGAGTTTTAAAACAGGGGAAACATTCAGTCCTTTCCATTCCTCTTTGCACCCCCTTCCCCTCCTGTGCCCATCCTGCCCCTGTTCTCCCCTAAGGCAACCCCCTTAAAACACACCTCACCCATTACTTATCCCCTCTTCCCTTAACCCTCTGCTAAGAGGGTCCGTGCTCTGAGTAGTGGCTCCCTTCTGGGGCAGGATGAATCTGGTGGTAATTCACACTAGGGTGTGAAGGACTGACGGCACCATATCTCTCCCAGGACTCCTGTGTGTGTGTGTGTGTGTGTGTGTGTGTGTGTGTGTGTGTGTAGGGGGTGTTTAGATGGGCCACCGATGGCGTATAAAGTCCTTCTGCCGTCCTCTTGTTCGGGGTGGGGCTGCGGGGTAAAGAGTGACCAGAGAAGCAAGACAGAGGGCTCAGCCTGGAGGCTGGATAGACGGCCCACGGCCGAGCTCTTCCTAGGCAAGCAATTCTGGAGCGAGCCTCGGGCAGGTCCGCGCCCCAGGAGGATCACACTTTTCCTGGGTTATTGAGAACCTTAGCGCACCAGCTCTTTGAAGTGCAGACCGAGCAGCTCGGAGCAGAGGGCTGTGTAGCCCGTCTGCATGGGGCCCTGACCTGTTGCTTTTAAACTAGGTTCTTGAGCTATTGAAGGACCAGGGATTCAGCGTCCCTTATTAATAACTAAACAAGAAAGGCAGAACAAGCCACTCGGAAGACTGAGTGCTATGATGACCTCATCAACCCTGCTTTGATCTTGGAGGAAGAGGAAGACGTGGCCTTTGATGTACGCTCTCCCCGGGGCTATCACCGCTGAGTCGAGCTGTCTGTGAAGGCAGTGCTGCTCCTCTGAGCCAAGGATTAATTATGTAACAGAGCCCAGATCCCTGGGCCGGAGGCCATGCCACGAAGGGCCCCCCCCTGCCCGAGTGCCCCCAGGTGCCTTAGGGGTAGCCAAAGGCCCCTTTATCTGGGAAGCAGGAATGAAGGCACATCTGTTACTCGGATGCATTGAACAGTGTTTCTTAAATTGTACAGTTATTGTCTTTCTGGTGTCCAGAATAACTTCTTGGATATCACTCTGCAGGTCCCTGAAATGGAGCCTGGTGCAGAGAAATGAAGAAAAGCTATCGGGCATCTGCAGCCTCTATTATACCATCTGGTGGCTCAGAAATATTTTATAATCAAATGAGTAAGACGGGTTTCTTGCAGGCCACGGTCCCCTCCACCCTCCCCTCTCAATGCGCTGTCTCTCCCTGTCTCTCTCTCTCTCTCTCTGTCTGTCTCTGTCTCTCTGTCTCGCTCGCTCACTCTGCTGTCTTTGGGAAACACCAGAGAAGCCTGTTCCCAGCAGTAAGATACCATCTACTAGCTGGGTGACCTTGGGCAGCTCTGTCCATTTTCCCATCCTTGGTTTGTTCCTTTGTAACGTGGAGATGCTCAGTGCTGTTATGTGAATCAAAATGAGACACATCTGAGTGTGTCCTACTGTGTTGCTACTTACTACTTGCCTTAGAAAGACTTTTAAAAATGGTATACTTGAACTTTTTCTGAATATAAATGTGATACGTGCATGTTCACTGTAGAATATTCAGAAAATATAAAGAAACTAGAAAACAAATTAATAACGTGTAATAACCCCTCCCTGCAAAGGGGCAACCGCTGAGAACATTTGGCCATTTGGGGGAAGATTTTCTAAGTAGCTCGAGCACACAGATGGTCTATGTACGCAAACCAGGGGGAGTAATTGAGTTTATAAATGGAGTGTGAGTCTCTGGGCACATCTGAGTGTGCTCCCGAGGGGGCGTGTATGTGTGCGTGTATGTGTGAGTGTGTGCTCACATGTGCGCGATGCCTCGGGGTCTTTGGGCCTGCCTTGGTCCGAGCAGGGGCCCACAGGTCCCCTGGTGGGGCACCAGCTCTGTTCCATGGGTGCCTTTCTCCGAGAGGAGGCGGGGTGCTGGTGGCATGGGGTGGGGGGGTGAAGGTGCACTGCTGGCTTCCTCTGTGTTTGTTTCCAGCAGTGCTGCCGAGGAGCTGGTCCTGCCCCGCAGAGGCCGGGCCGGGAAGCTTTGGGATGTGGCAGAAGAATCCTGGTCCCCACCCGACCGGTCCTCGACCCCATCCCAGCCCTCGTGCCTCATTTAGGACCAGCCTTTGGAGCCCCCAGTGCTCACTTTGTCTGCCTGGTTCGCCACCCTGCTCCACCAAGAGGCTTTTTTCCTCTTTGGGTAGGGAAGCAGTTCTGTCTTCTGGAGACAGTTAAACAAAACACATCTCCAGATACTCTTTTTTTTTTGGCGCTACGCGGGCCTCTCACTGTCGCGGCCTCTCCCGTTGCGGAGCACAGGCTCCGGACGCGCAGGCTCAGCGGCCGTGGCTCACGGGCCCAGCCGCTCCGCGGCATGTGGGATCCTCCTGGACCGGGGCACGAACCCGCGTCCCCTGCATCGGCAGGCGGACTCTCAACCACTGCGCCACCAGGGAAGCCCCTCCAGATACTCTTGAGGGTGTTTGTGTCTTAAGTCGCAAGCCTGGTGGTGTAAACGATCAGTTGAGTGTCCCCGCCCCCTCCCCCCATTGATTGGGCAACTGAACTGAGGACCCCAGACCCAAGACAGGTGTTTAGTTACATTGATTAGGTGCCGGGAGAGCGTTCAGCATGGTCACCGTCAAGCAGAACTAAAAGCTCTGTATCTGCAGGACGACGGTATAAAAGTGAGAACATGACCCAGTCTGTTACTCTCTCTCTGCCTCCCCTTTTGTTTTCCATGTCTATTAAAGCCCCCATATCCCCCTACACAGATGCTGGCCCTCCCCCCTCCCTCCCCCTCGACACCCCGACACCCCGTCTATTGCCCAGACTAGTTTCGAAGGGATTTGTATTTACTTGCTTGGGGCGGGGGGAAGGGGGTGGTGCGAACCGTTCTCATCCTCAGAGGGACACGGCGCTCACAGACAAGCCCGAGTGTTGTACGACTGGAATTCACTTTCAGAAGTCCTCTCTGGAACACCTGCCCCAGGTGCTGGCTGGTGGTGGAAGCTGGTCACATGAGTTCAGCCTGCCATGCGGCCAACCTCACGAGAGGGAGTGTGTCTGACCATGTGGCCCCTGGGGTCTGAGTGGTGGGCCCTGATCTTTAGGAGGACTTGCTCACACGGTCACTGGTTTGGTCTTTGACCCACTAGCCTTCCCCTCTGAGCACCTCCTCGGTGCCAGGCTCGGCCGTGGCCGAACCTCACGGGGTCCGGGATCCAGCGCATCCAGGGGAAGCTTCCTCCCGAGCTGGTGGCCGACTTGGATCACGGTGGTTTCACGGTCGGTGAAAAATGTGCCTCCCAGTGCCTGATAATGGTCGTTCCGGCTGAGCTCCAGTCACGGGTGTAGTGACCTGTAGGGGGGCAGTGGGGACGGGGTGGGGCAGAGGTGGGGGGAGGAAAACAGTTTTCAAATGGCCACAATTTCCACTCCTCATTCGGAAGTGCCTCTTGCTACCCTGGGGTTCCAGGATCTGATTTGGGGGTGTCAGTCCCTTCCTTCAAGTCCAGCTCAGAGACTCTGGGTCCTTCTGCTGGCCCCTGGTCCCCTACGGATTTCAACACCCGTGGGTTATTGCCTCTCTCCGGGTGAGGGTGGGAATTCCCGGAGGCCTCCCTCATATCCCTGGGAGGCACTATGTGCCTGGCACAGAGCACGGGCCGAATCGGCTTGCCTTCAGTTCCCCAGTCCCTTCATTTCCATGTCTTCGTGGATTCAGTTGGGGTCCTGGCTTAGCAGACTGAATTTCAAACATAAGAAAGCGTAATTATGAGAATGTGAGGAGTGGCTGTTAAACAGAAGGATGGAAGGCGTGTTTCAATGGCCGCTGCCATTTCAGAAGCCCTGGTGTCCAGCAGAAGGATCAGCATCCTGATAAGCCACTCTTCACCGCATCATTCATTCTTTCATTCCATTGTTAGATGCCTACTGTAAACCCAGCATGGTGCTGGGGACGTAGAAGCCAGATCAGCAGGGGAGGAGTTTAGGTACAGTGAGACGGACCTCTTAACTGACTTATTTTGCATGTATCAAAGCAGAAGCCTTGTGTTTCTTTAGAAATACTCTGAATTCTGGCCTTTTCCCAGGAAATCCAGATTTACATGGCATGATGTTACTCAAACCTGTTTGATCTGGCAGCCTTGTCTCATTTCCAAAAGCTAGCCTGCCTCTCCAACTGCTGACCCAAAATGCTTAGCAGAGGGGCCTATCTTAGTTTCCACCAAAGTAAGGAATCTATTTCAGTGTTTATTGCCTCTCAGTGAAAGTAGCAGCACACTCCTGTCAGGGAGTCCTGGTTGGTTCCATGCTGTTCCCTTTCTGTTTCTCCTCCTTATTTAAGTGTGTAGCCCCAGGGCACTTTGTTGGCACCACCGGGGACAGTGCTGGCCCGGACAGTGTGGCAGTCCTGAATTTCTCCCCATTGCTAGCTGGAAGTAATAGAATCTGGATCTTAAAAAGGAAAATTTATCACACATTTTTCTCTACTATAAAAGCAATACATACTCATTAGAACATCTTGAAAATACTAGATGGTAAAAAGGAGAGAGGAAAAAATGACATCTTGTCACACCTGCCCAGGTAACCATTGTATATTTGTGTCCAGAAAAAGCCCTCTTTTGCTCCCATCAGCCCTGGCAACAAGTTGCTTAATTAAAAAGATTATTGGGCTTCCCTGGTGGCGCAGTGGTTGAGAGTCCGCCTGCCGATGCAGGGGACACAGGCTCGTGTCCCGGTCCGGGAAGATCCCACATGCCGCAGAGCGGCTGGGCCCGTGAGCCATGGCCGCTGAGCCTGCGCATCCGGAGCCTGTGCTCCGCAACGGGAGAGGCCACAACGGTGAGAGGCCCGCGTACCACAAAAAAGATTATTAAAGAGGGGATCATAAAAATGAAAAAAAAAAAAAGAATATAGGCATAGCTTGAGCATTTTATTTTAATGTAAAACATTTCATTTTAACATAAAATGTGTGTTCATTCTGCCATCATCTGATTTAAGGCCCAGGCCTTTCTTGGATTACCACTGGATGGTGCCCACATTATCTTTTTTGTGGTATCCTTTAATACATTTTCTGTGATTCTTGGTTTCTATCAAATGAAGTAGGAACTAAGTACCCAGTACTTGCAGATTTTTATACATCCCTAATATTATACAGCTATTTTGTCTGTGCCTGAGTTAACAGCAATCGTCCCCAAATATTCAACTCTTATTTTAAAAACAATTCCTTTTTAACGCCTATTCCAATGGTTTATGTAAAAGTACAACTGGAATCAGCAGGTTTGAGGACAGACACAGCTGAGTCTTGGCGAGCTCAGAGTGCAGCCTGCCTGAGAGGGTCCGACAGGCCCTGTTCCTCACAGAGGGAGCTGAGCATTTCCCACAATCCAGGGGCAGCTCAGGGGACGAAGTTAACGAAGCTCTTTTTTTTCAGGTCTTTTTTTCTATCTATGCTCTTTTTAAAAAACAAATAAATTTATCTATTTATTTTTGGCTGTGTTGGGTCTTTGTTGCTGTGTGCGGGCTTTCTCTAGTTGCGGCAAGTGGGGGCTACTCTTCATTGTGGTGCGCGGGCTTCTCATTGCGGTGGCTTCTCTTGTTGCGGAGCATGGGCTCTAGGGCATGCAGGCTTCAGTAGCTGTGGCTTACGGGCTCAGTAGTTGTGGCTTGTGGGCTCTAGAGCGCAGGCTCAGTAGTTGTGGCGCATGGGCTTAGTTGCTCCGCTGCATGTGGGATCTTCCCGGACCAGGGAGTGAACCCGTGTCCCCTGCATTGGCAGGCGGATTCTTAACCACTGCACCACCAGGGAAGTCCCCTATGCTCATTTTTATATATGGAACATTTTGTGTGCTTTCCCCTCAACTTGGAGAAGTCTCATAATGTTATCAATTCCAGGCTGAAGTTTTTAAACTTAAACACACAACAGGTAACATCTTGCTTGTGGTAAAAGACTGAAAGCTTTCTCTCTAAGATCAGGAACAAGACAAGGATGTCCACTTCTATTCGACAGTGTATTGGAGGTTCTAGCCACAGCAGTTAGGCAAGAAAAAGAAATAAAAGACATCTAGATTGGGAAGTAAGAAGTAAAACTATTTGCAGGTGAGATGATTTTGTATAAGGAATCCACTAAAAAGCTATCAGAGCTTATTAATGAGTTCAGCAAAGTTGTGGGATATAAGACCAATATAGAAAAATGAATTGCATTTCTATATACTTGTAGTGAACAACCTGAAAGTTAAATTAAGAAAATAATTTCTTTTACAGTAGCATCAAAGAGAATAGACTGCTTAGGAATAAATTTAACCAAAAAAAGTGCAAGACTTACACTCTGGACATGAGAAAATATTTTGAAACAAACTGAAGACCTAATTAAGTGGAAAGACATCCCATGTTCATGGATTGGAAGACTTAATATTGTTAAGATGGCATTGCTTCCTAATTTAATCTGCAAATTCAACACAACCCCCTATGAAAATTCCAGCTGGACTCTTTGCAGAAATTGACAAGCCTATTGTAAGATTCATATGGAAACTTAAGAGACTCAAAATAGCCAAAACAGTCTTGTAAAAGAAGAACTAGGGAGAAGGGCTTATACTTCCTGATTTCAAAACTTATTACAAAGCAAGAGTAATCAAGATGGTGTGGTACTGTCACAAGGATAGACATATAGATCAATGGAATAGAATTGAAAGTCCAGAAATAAATCCTCACATTTACAGTCAGTTGATTTTCAAGATAGCAGATAATTCAATAGGGAAGAATAGTGTTTTCAATAAATGGTGCTGGTACAACTGGATAGCTGCATGTAAAAGAATGAAGTTGGACCTCTACCTCCCCCCCCCCTTTATAAATATTAACTCAAAATAGATCAAAGAGCTAAATGTAACAGCTAAAACTATAAAACTCTTAGAAGAAAAATAGCTCCAAACCTTCTTGTCCTTGAACTAGGCAATTATTTCTTAAACATGATACCAAAAGCATAAGCTTTAGGTAAATTGGACTTCATTAAAAACTTTTATGCTTCAAAGGACACCATTAAGTGAAAAAACTCACAAAATGAAACAAAATATTTGCAAATCATACACATATTTTAGAATTTTATCTGGAATATATAAAGAACTCTTACAACTCAATAATAAAAGATAAACCTATTAAAAATGGTCAAAGGCTTTGACTAGACATTTCTGCAAAGGAGATATGCAAGGGGCTAAGTGTGTGAAATAAGTGTGTGAAAAGATGCTCAGCATCATTAGTCATCAGGGAAATGCAAATCAAAACCACAGTAAGGACTTCCCTGGTGGTGCAGTGGTTAAGAATCCGCCTGCCAATGCAGGGGACATGGGTTCGAGCCCTGGTCCGGGAAGATCCCACATGCCGCGGAGCAACTAAGCCCGCGCGCCACAACTACTGAGCCTGAGCTCTGGAGCCCACGAGCCACAACTACTGAAGGCCACGTGCCACAGCTACTGAAGGCCCCGTGCCTGGAGCCCGTGCTCTGAAACAAAGAGAAGCCACAATGAGAAGCCTGCGCACCGCAACAAAGAGTAACCCCCACTCACTGCAACTAGAGAAAGCCCGCACGTGGCAACGAAGACCCAACTCAGCCAACAATAAATAAATTAATTAACTAAAAACAACAACAACAGAAAAAAACCACAGTGAGGTTCCACTTCACACCCACTAAGGTTTCTAGAATCAAAAAGTCAGATCAATACAAGTGTTGGCAAGGATTTGGAGAAATTGGTCCCCTCATACACTGCTGGTAGGAATGAAGATGGTACAGCTGCTTTGGAAGACAGTCGGGTGGTTCCTCACAAGGTTAAACAGAGAGTTGCTATAGGATGCAGCAATTCTGCTCCTAGGTATATACCCCAAAGAAGTGAAAACTTATATACACACAAAAACTTGTACATAAATGTGGAAATAACTCAAATGTCCATCAACTGATAAACAAAAGTGTTGTGTCCATACAATGGAATATTATTTGGCAATAAAAAGTAGTGAAATATTACTCATGCTACAACACAGATGGAGTTTGAAAACAGTCTGCTGAGTGAATGAAGTGAGTCACAAAAGACCGCATATTGTGTGATTTCATTTATGTAAAATATCCAGAATGGCAAATATATGGAGACAGAAAGTAGATTCATGGTTGCCTAGGGCTGGGGTTGGGAGGTTGGGGGGAAATGGGGCGTGACTGCTGACAGGTAAGGGATTTTTTAAAATGTTCTAAAATTGATTGTAGTGATGGTTGCACAACTGTGTGCAGCTGTTAAATGATATGCTTGAAATTTGTGAGTTGTATGGTATGTAGATTATATCTCAACAAGCTGTTATTTTAAAAACAAAACAAAACACCAGGACCACTGCTGCCTGTCCATACCCACCCCTGCCTGACCCCTCCCTCTTTTCCCATCTCAGATTTCTAGCAGAGGGAGGTCCTTCTGCATCCTGTTCCTTTAGAGGTATTAGGACCCTCCTCTTTCCCCTCCATAATCCTTTTAAGCCCCTTCTTAGAAGGTAGAATATACCTTTATCCCCACCCACATATTAGCTAAAACTTTTTCATTCTAGTCTTGAATCTCTTTTTCTCTCAATGGGCTGTCTGGACCTAAATTAATTATCTGGGAAGCAGTTGACTTCATCCCCCATCACTTGGTTCCATTGGCACAGGTCATGTGTGCTGGGGCAAGCCCCAGGCTTGTCTCTACCTCTGTAGCTCTCTGGGGATGTCTGGGATCTGGTCTGGTCTCCTGCCAAGGGGTCAGGAGAGTTCACAGCATCCAGCACAGGCCTCCAAGGGGAGGTGGGGAAGGAGACGTGGGGTTTTCTTTTAATGTCAAGAATGGAACCCGCCTTTAAAGAGCTTGCTAGTTGGTCAGAAAGACTGCAAGACTCTTTCTTGTAGGCGGGTTCCATTCTTGACATTAAAAAATTCCGAGCAGGTTAGACACGTAATGCTTTTTGATTTGAATTGGTCACTGAAAACGAAGACTTTTCCTGAAAATTATGCTTTGTTAGTTCTGCAGAGACAGGGTGGTTGGAGGTTGTTTGCTTGACCAGGTTAAGATGAGGGCAGAGATAATCCCCACTGCCCTGGGCTGGTGGTCAGTCAGTGAGGACTTGCCATTCATTTGCTGGGGCACCCTGGAGAGGTCACTTGGCCTTTCTGCACCTCAGTTTCCTCATCTGTCAAATGGGGAGTATGTCTGCCCTGTTGGCCTCGAAGATTGATTTGAGAAGCAGCAAGGGCCTATGCAGGCGTGTGGGACCTGGGACGATGAGGTCAGGGCGACATCCACGGTGAGGCAGGTCCCCTGTACCCCCAGCCTATGCCACTCTCCGCCTGAGGCTGCAGCCACCTCAGCTTTAGCCTCAGCGCCGGCAGGGGCGTCAGGGCGTCACACAGGTGCTTCACGTGGGTCTTGGAGAGGCGAGGCTCTGGGGGTCAAGAGAAGCCTGAGGGAAAGTCAGTTTTTAGGACCCAAGGAAGGGGCAGTAGCTCCCAGACTTTAGGATTCTATGAACTGGTTAAAAAAAAATTTTTGTTTTTAAATTAGGGCCCAGATAGGGTTTCTAACTTTAAATTTTGTCAAATAAGAACATAAAACATTCTCAACTACTGTTATTACTCTTTGATAATAGAAGGGGCATTTTATTTTATTCTTTATTTCCTTATTTTTATTGAAGTATTGTTGATTTACAATACTGTGTTAGTTTTGCGTGTACAGCAAAGTGATTCAGTTTTATATACACATGTACATAATATATATATTTTTTCAGATTGTTTTCCATTATAGGTTATTCCAAGATAAATTGAATATGGTTCCCTGTGCTATACAGTAGGACCTTGTTGTTTATTTTATATATAGCAGTGTGTATCTGTTAATCCCAGATTCCTACTTTATCCCTCCCCCATCTTTCCCCTTTGGTAAACCCTCAGTTTGTTTTCTATGTCTGTGAGTCTGTTTGTTTCTGTTTTGTAAATAAGTTCATGTGTATTAGTTTTTCGATTCCCCATGTAAGTGATATAATATTTGTCTTTGTCTGACTCACAGATCTTTATTTTCAGCCCCCACCCCCACCCCGGGCCCAACGGAGGTCAGCTCCCTCTTCCCTGTGTACAGGCCTTCAGCCCCGCACTTCCACTGCCTTTTTCTTTTTTTTTCTGCTTAATTGTTATTGGAGTATGGTTGCCTTACAATGTTGTGTTAGCCTCCACTGCACAACAAAATGAATCAGCCATACACATACGGGTATCCCCTCCCTCTGGGACTTCCCTCCCATTTAGGTTACCGCAGTGCACTAGGTGAGTTCCCTATGTCCACTCCCTCTTTTCTTCATTCCACAAATGTTTCTGAGGACCCCCTACCTGTCAGGCAGCTAAAAGGCCTCTGGGAGCCACAACCCAATCCCCCCAGCCCCGTGCTTCGTTTTCCCTGTCACGGTAAGAGGCCACTTTGCTCCGCGGCTCACTTAAACAGAACCTCCCATCTCTTCTCAGAACTTCTGGGCTGAAATCAGGGCCCGCCTGGCCAGGGTCAGGGTCAGGGCCAGCTACCTTACACGTTCACTTCCCAGGCGTCCCACAGGCACCCTTGTCCTCGTACGGAGGCGTGAACCAGGCTTCCAGGCTCCCAGGCTCATTGCTCAGCCCAAGGCCGAGGTGCGAACTCAAGGCCAGGTCTCTTGGCTTTGAATCTCACATTCTTTCCATCATGCCGCACTGTCAAGGCAGGGACCAGGGTTCTAACTACTTAAGACTCCTTTTTGCTTCTTTCTGGGTTCTTCCAGAAGCTCCAGGGATGGAAGATATGGATGGGGGCTTATTGTACAAGTGCCCCAGCTTTTCCAAAGGCATCTGATCCTAAATATGCAGCCCCATGGGAGGGTCTACTGTGAAAACTTGTGGAGCAACCTTTGTTTTGCAAACTATGGTCACCTCCTCATAGGTCCTTCGCTTAACAGGTCCACTGAGCTTCCTCCAGGTGCCAGGCCCTGTGGTAGCTGCTGGGGAGACGATGAGGGAGATGGTGACCTTGTGCCCTGGGAGCTCACAGATTAGCAGAAGGTCAGGAGGCAAAGGGGGCACGTGCACCCAGCCTTCTGAAGGCTCCCTGGGAACAATGGGTGGGATGTTCCCGGGCTGAGCAGTGGCAGCAAAGAGAGAGGACTTTTGAATTGGGCTTTGAAGGGTGCATAAGAGTTTTCCAGGACAGCCACACGGTCAATCGACTGATTCCTAAACAGAAAGTGAGGAGCAACAATGGTGTTCAGTCCTGACCACCTTTCCTGGAGACTGTCTGTGTTGGTTTTTGCGGTGACACCCTAGAAATGGCTGGGAAGATCAATAACTGTTTGACCTCCTTTATCTGCTTGCTGCCCAGGGGTCAAGGACAGTGAGAAGGTAGCTTTACAAAGGCATTGGAAGAAAAAACTCCACGTAGACATACACACTTTTTTTCAGATAGATAAAGAAGGACCTTATTAAGGTTTCTTTTGGCTCTGTGTAGGGGGCCCACAAGGCCTTGCTATGAGAGTCTCAGAAATCAGTACCTATTTTCTCTCATTTGGACATGGGGGTCCCTGGCTGAGGCAATGGGCTCTGTCTTGGAAGTGTGTGCTTGTGTCTGGGATCATTAGTCATGTAACAGTAATTTACCCCAGGACTTGTACAGAGTGGGATGGTACTGATTTGTGAGCCTTTTGGCAAAACAGACTTGTTCATATCTGGCAAGAGACCAGCCTGAAGACATGCCGTGCAAAGCCTGAGTCCATGGTCACAGATGAGGTCCTGCCCTGCTCTCCACAAGTTGGGGGAGACAGGTGGAGAGAGAGAGAGATGATGGGGGTGGGGTGCCAAGAGACAGACAGACAGACACACACACACACAGAGACACACACACACACACACACACATACAGATCTGCAGAGAGGAGACCAAGAGGAGGGGAGAGATGGAGAGAGACACACACACGGACACGCGGAATGAAAGAAAGAAAGAGCTGTGCACGGTGGGAGAGAGACACAGGGGAGGGAGACAGGGAGATGGAGAAAGACACAGGAAGGGGGAACAGACTGGGAGAGAGAGTTGCAGAGACACACTGGGCAGAGATGGAGAGATAGGGAGAGAAAGATATGCACAGAGGAAGACATGCAGAGACAGCGCGGGGGGAGAGACGCATGGAGATGCAGGTTCAGAGAAGGACAGGGGGAGAGGCCGGTGTCGTTGGGTTCACTCATGCCCTGGCCTTTCACCTCCTTGGGAAGCATGGTTTCTGAGCTGCCTGGTGCCCCCCCATTGCCTCGTGCCTGTGAAGGGACAGAGCCCCCCCGTGGGAGGAGCCTGGTGGGGATACACCCCCGCCCCCTCCCCGCCCCGTGCTTATTCACTCACTCATTCAAATCATTTGTTTTCTGATTCCAGCAATAACCCTGTGAGCCAGGTATTTTTATTGTCTCTGTTTTATCCATAAATGGATACCCAGCAAGGTTAGGTAACCTGCTTAAGGACACACAGCTCCCAAGCCCAGGGCGGAGACCCCTTCTAGCCTGAGGGTCTGGGAGGTGGCTTTGAATCAGACCTTGAAGGACAGGCTGAGGGGGATGCTCGAGGTGGGACAGCTGGTGCAGACACTGGGGAAGGGGGTGGAGACAGGCTGCTCGGTGCTGTGCGTCCCAGTGCGGGTGTCACACACACATTGTCCCCTTCGTCCTGCAGCCACTCAGAGAGGCTAAGTAACTGGGTAGGATGGGGACCCAGGTCTGTCTGGCCTCACAGCAAGCCCGTGCCCCCGTCACCCCACCACCCGGGGCTTGGCTGGCAGGAAAGAGCACCCCAGTTAGCATTCCAGCATTGGTGGCACTAAGTGAGCGGCCGATGTACTGAGAAGCCCTCAGCTTAATTCTCCAGGTGCCTCCCGTGGGGTCCTGGGGCCTGCCGCCGTCCTCCCCAGGTCCAGCTCCTGCCCTGGGCTCCCGTGAGCTCCTCACGCCTGTCCGTGTTTGGGGGCTCACACCTTCACTGGCTACCCATCCCCCAA
>RJWK010042454.1:0-19156 GCA_004363435.1 Platanista minor
TTTAATGTGTGTGTCTATGCATGTGTGTATCTCCCAAATAGGTTCTATTAGAGAAATAAGATGGTCAGAGGATAATTTTCCTCCAAAAAAGGTATTATCAAGACAGATATAAAAATTAACACGTTAAATGTTTTATTTAACTCATTAATTAAGGAAGCAGTAAGATGTTACAACAGATTTAAAGGAGAATCCAAACAGACATAGAACAGGCTTATTGGAATGAATGTGCAGGTGGGGACACATTCTTCCACTGTCGGTGAAGAAAGTCAATTCAAAGTCTGTTGGACAGAATTTGCATAAACAAGAATGTCTTTGTTTATAGACAAGAATAATTTTGCATAGCTCTCAGCTTTTACACTTTATAGAGTTGTAAATTAGGTTCCATAGAATCAAAAGCAGATAACCCAGAAGAGTGTACTCTAGACACTGCATAGTTTTTCCACTGAAGCACAGAATTATTTTTCCCATACAACACTGTATCCCTAAGTGCATTGTTACTATCAGTGACCCTCTGCTATCAACACAAAAAAGTCCAAATTCCTTAGACATTCACAATTTAGCTTCAGCCTCTTTCCAATTTCTGTTCTCCAGCTCAACACCCTTAAACCCTACTTTCTTCAGCCAAAGTAAACTACATTCTACTAATTCTACTAATCCTTTAAGTCGCAATTGTCACTTCCTCCAAAAAGCCATGTTGTACTTTATTTTAACTAGGAATTACCATACCTCCACTTGAGACATCACACTTTTTTTTTCTGTACTCTTCCTGTGTATTGACCATCTGCTGTGATCTACAGTAGTTCTCAAACCTAAGAGTACATCAGGATTACCTGGAGAGCTAGATAAAACACAGATTTCTGGGCTCTGCCCATCCTCTGATTCAGTGGAGCTGAGCTTGAGCCTGAGAATTTGTATTTCTTACAAGATCCCAGATGATGCTGATGATGCTGGTCTGAAGATAACACTTTGATAACCACCTGCCCAGAAGAACCCTGTAAAAAACTGCAGATAAGATTAATGACATAGATAGCCCTTTAGGAATTCATAATCTAATGGAAATGTCAAAAGCTGGCTCCCCTAAGACTACATTTTGGTAAGACAAAACTGAGTTTATTGAGGTAGAGAGAATACCACCTCAACAGAGCCTTTTAAGTGCCCTGTGTTGGGGGTGAGGAGAAGTCAGGGGGAGTAATAGCTGAGATTTTTGAGATTTTCAAGTTTGATTGAAAGCAGGTCTTCCAGGGTAACAACTTGGTTAGGACTGGATAAGAATCATGGTATGATAGTTTAGAATTGATAGAATAAGATGAGGATTTTGAGGCAAGGGGTTCAAAGAGCTCTGGTGTGTAAACTCTCAGTTGATGCTTTCTGTTGAAGAGTTGATGTCTTCGTTCAGGATGTTTCTGAAATGAACCAGAGGACAGTAGAGTAGTAAAGTCACATTAAAGTAGACAGTCAACTAATATTTTCAGAGACAGACACATAAAGTGTGTCTGGAAATACCAAGTACATGTCTCATAAACATTCAAAGCTTTGGAGGAGTGGAAAGAATTCATATTTATTAAGAACCAATTATATTACACACACAGTGAAGTGCATGTGTGTGTATATATGTGTGTGTGTGTGTATTTCAACTAACTGTATATGTATATTAGATTTTTGTGATAATTATGATTATCCCTAGCTAATGCGGATAATCCTTATTGGGACCTTAGGATAAGAGGACCTTTGGATAGAGCTCTTTTTATATTATCCAAAACTCATGGTCTCTTCTTTTTGGGAGAGGTAAGTAGTGAGTATGATGATTTTAAAACACAGTAATTCTCTACATAGAAATAATAGAAATAAGTATATATTTTTAAAAGCCTGATTGGCAAGTGAGCTTTACTTTGGGAAGTAACTGAAGCTCTAACCTTTCGTGGAATAAAATTGACATCTGTTACCTTGCAAATCAATTTTTAGGAACACCCTAAGGTGAGTGTATTAAAGTTACACCTGAAAAAGATAAATTAAATCTTTTAAAATTCAAATTCTGGCACATGATTCAATGTTTAAGCTCTTGAAGAAATAGTTAAAACTTTGTACCAAATACACCCTATGTTCGGTCACAATACTTGAAAGAATACCCAGCATGCTTTTTACAGATTCCAAAATCAAACTAGAAAATATGCATAATATAAAATAAATTGACTTAGATTTATTCATGACAGGCTCATAATGCATGTTGTATAAAATCACTGAGGTAAAATTCATTTCAATGTTCTCTTGCTAAAGTTTTGAGAAAACATCTGAAGGTAGCACACTTGCAGAAGTTATCAAATACTTGCCATTCATGCTAATGGTATTCACAACATAAAAATTTTCTATCTTCAGAAGCATCATTCTATTAGCAATAAACTATTTCGCATGCAGCTATCTTCTCCCTTTGCCATCTGGGCTTTTATGACACCTTTCAGTCCCAGATTTCTCTGTGCTAATTGCAGCTAAGTCAAAATGGTGCAAACAGGACTTCAGAGAGTAGGGTGTCTTAATTGGGACCACATAGATTTTGAAACAATAAGTGCAAATGTGGGGCTGAAAGAGAAAGCACAGAAAGATATGGCAGGAAGTGGCCATAGCCTGCCCCATATCTTCTCTGTAATGAGATGGAGAGGTATCAGGATCAAGAGAAACATGCTATCTCCACACACAACGTACTAAAGTGCAAATGTAAAAGAATATTAAATATTACTTTAGCTAGGCAGAGGATGAAATAAGGCTGTTTGAGGACAAACTATAGAAGTTGCCAGAGGCATAATGCAGTTATCTTTCCCAGCATCTACTAGATCTGGGTTTCGCCACCTGGGCGCTATTGGCATTTGAAGCTGGATAACTCTTTGTCTTGGGAGCTGTCCTGAGCATTGTAAGATCTTAAGCAGCATCCTTGGCCTCAACCTACTATATGCCAGTAGCACACCCTCAGTTTGACAACCCAAAATATCTCCAAACATTGCTAAATGTTCCCTTGGGGTAGGGTTGCCAGATTTAGCAAGTAAAATTAGAGGACCCCGAGGTAAGTTTGAATTTCTGATAAACAGCACATAACTTTTTGGTATAAGTATGTCCCATGCAACATTTGGTATAGAATTGTACTAAAAATTTATTCATTGTTTATCTGAAATTCAAATTTAACTGGGAGTCCTATATTTTATTTAGTAACCCTACTGGGAGGCAAAATTGCCCATGACTGAAAACCCCTGTGCTGTAGATATCACTAAATTAAGAGCAAACACCCAAGAGACTCTTAACTGACTTGACCGACAGTGTTGCTTTCCTTTACCTCTCTGAGGTTACCAGTAACCTTGTTTACAAAGGGAGGGTTCATTAACTTTGCCCTCAGGGTTGACATGAGATCTAAAGGAAATAATGTATGAGAAATCCTTAGTACAATGCCTGGCATAGTAAGCAATTGATATATGTTCATTATTATTACCTTAGGATCCCTCACAAGATGGTGTCATAATAGTTACTGGTCTCTGGACTTAATTTTCACTAACAGGAAAGACTGTATTATAGAAACAACAGGAACCCAGCAGTGATTCTCAATCTTGGCTACACAATGAAATCACCTAGGCAGTGTCCTCCCTGGTATCTGTATCCTACCTCTAAGAGATTTGGATTTCATTGATCAGGAAGGTGGCCTGAGCACTGGGATTTCAGAAGATCCACAGAGGTCCTAAAATGTGTAGCTAAGGCTGAGAACCACAATTTGAGAGAAAAGTGCTGGGTAGTTGGTACTCCTTAATAATGAAGAGAGGGAGTAAGCTAGACTTAATTACATCTGACTCTTGGGTTGTAGAAAAATGGGTTGGGATCCAATCTAGAGAAAAGATGGACATGATTTCATTCATTCATTCGTTCAACAGATACAATACCTGAGTGCCTATGATGTGCCAGGCCACATTCTAAGCAGTGGAGGGAGTCCCTGTACTTGTTGAATGCTAGTACGGAGAGAGAGACAATACATAAGACATTTTAATCTAATTTCAAAGATTAAAACTGAAGCCTACATGAGAGATGATAGCATTCCAAAGAATCAAAGTCATCAATACTCTTATTGAGAAAGCAAAATGGGGAGAAATCAGTGTGACTTAACATGTTCTCTGAGTTTAGTTCCTAGAAGAGATAAAAGTAGGAAGGGCATATTAACCAGGACAAGTAAAAGGATGGCATAAAACTGTAAAGAGTGTTAGAAAGGTCAAAACACAGAGTGAGGTTTCAGAAACACTAAAGGAGCTAGCCAACTAGGATCATTCTGTGAAAAGGGAAGTCTTAGAATAAAGGAGAATAAGAAGCGGGTATGAGGCTTTCTTCTTGAGGAAGATGTGCCTTGTTGAACCGATTATTCATAGACAGAACAACTGTGCCTATTTTGCTTTTTCTCAATTAAGAATGAGTGAGCTACACGTCAATTTAATAATCTAGCCAGAAGAACCTAGAAGGGTAGAGGAAAGTTTTCTTCCTCCCCAACAGAGCACTGATCATATGTCAGGCTTGTGTCAAATGTCATGAACTTACACTGTTCTCATTAAACACTAGGTCACCATTGCTACCCCAGTGTGATAGCTGAGGAAACTGAGGCTAGGCAGTTCACTGAGTTATTCACGAATACAAATCAGGAAGCACTAGAGGCAGAAGGTTGTCTGTCTCTAGTGGTTTAGCATCTCCCTGGTGCCTAGTCAGGGCCCCACATCTGTTGACTGATTGAATCAATAAACAAACCCCTGAGCATTATTAAAAAAAAAAAAATGAATGAGCTACTAGAAAATACAAAACAAAAACTGTGACATGGAGATTTATAGGCTAAGGTAGGTGAGGATATAGTGAAAGACCACCTACATCCACTTTGCATAACTTGTAACCTCTTTGTCCAGAAAACTTGATTATCAGGATATTTTGATACGTGGTCACAGCCCTTTGGTAGTAATATGATGAGAATGATAGTGTATTTGTGAAAATTATACTCCCTTTTGTAACAAATAAACCTCAAATATATATAATGACTTAAATACAAGAGAAATTAATTTCTTGTTCAAGTCCAAAATTGGTGCTCCTGAATGGTGGGTGGCTCCCCTCTAAGAGTAGATTCAGGGACCCAGGTTCCTTCTATGTTGTGGCTCTACCATCTTTAACAAATGGCTTCTTGGGTCTTCCTGCTTATCTGCTTCCAGGCTGTGAAAGGAAAAGACCATGAAGGGTCATCAGTGGGATGCTTTTGTGGGCCAGGCCTGGAAGTAGCACACATCACTTTTGCAATCCTTCCACTGGCTAGAACTCAGTCACTTGGGCACTGTGATCAAAAACAAAGCTGGGAAATATAGTATTCCCAGGAAGAATAATCAGATTTGTTGACAGATAACCAGTCTTTACCAGGATAATAGGAGATCTGCCAGAAAACTATAGTTAGATGAATAATTCATATTTCAAAGGATGAGGCTGAAATGGAGTTGAAGGATACAGAAACAACAAAGGGTTGAAACCCATTGGGAGGGGAAAAACAGTGATCCTGTGGAGTCTGTACCTCATCTTCTGTCCATTAGAAAGGCATTTAACAAATACATGACATAGTTGATAAATGAAAACTGGGTGATGGTATCACTTAGTGGATTCATACTTCTTCAGATAAGTGTGTCCAGTGAATGGTAATCATTGTCAACCATGAAGGCACTCGCTTGTGCTGTGCCCTGGGACTCTCCTTGCCCGTGTCCCAAATATTTTTAGGAACAACTTGAATTGAGATAAATTTGTGGCTGAGTCAGGGAAAGAGATAATTGAACAATACTTCAGTGAAAGAATCAAGAGTAGTTTCAAAATGATCTCAGCCATCTAGAACATGGGTCAGCAGAATTTTTCTGAAAACAGCATGGAAGTAAATATTTGGGGCTTTTGGGTCATAAGGTCTCTGTCACAATTAGTCATCTCTGCTGTTGTAGCATAAAAGCAGCTATAGACAATACATAAATGAACTGGTGTGGCTGTGTTCCAGTAAGACTGAATTGGTAAAAACAGGTACCAGGCCAGATTTGATCCATAAGCCATACTTTGTTGAACCCTGATCTAGAAGTATAGGCTGAAATTTGAAGGCAATAAATCTAAATTTGTTTACTTAAGGCCAAAGGACAATGGGTCTAACACTGAACATGTGTGATATCCTTTCTAATCAAAATAGAGCTACAAGATAGGTATTATTTGCTCTTATTTTACAGATAAGAAAGCTGCATCTCAAAAGTAAATAGTTTGACCTAGCTTTCACATCTGGAAAACACTTTATGGGACATCCTGCCACTTTAACAAATGTTTGGGTGAATTGAGAGTCACAACTCATTGCTCAAGTCAAAGATGGAGCACTTCATATGGCAACACTCCCTGTAGAAAAGCCCTGGGTTCTTCTGGCTCTGCTCTTATCCAAGTGTGTGACCTTGAGAGATTCGCTTGACTTCTCTGGGTCTTAGCTAACAAATCAACAAATATGAGAGGCTCAAATAGATAAACACCAAGGTCTCTCTCAGGTCTAACAGGGTTGCTATTACTAAATTAAGGGCAGCATGTGAAAGAGAATTGAGACTTACTCTTTATAGCTCTAAAAGCAATTCTTTTTTTTTTTTTTTTTTTTTTTAACATCTTTATTGGAGTATAATTGCTTTACAATGGTGTCAGTCTAAAAGCAATTCTTTTTAAACTACTTCTAATATAGTTTTACCTAAAACCAATATATAGAACATAAAAATGGCATTTTATGAGCATACTTTTGTTTTACAAGTTCAAATTTATAATGTTTTCTGATCATAAAGACATTTATTGAGAGAATTAGGCTGATATGAATGAAACTAAAGTTTTAAACTGGGAGTGATGGATGATTGATGGGTTCTTTTTAGCATCAGCACCTCAGCATTCTACTCATTGTGTTTTGGTTTGCTTGCTTTTGGTTTTGAAATGTCAAGAAAATTCCTATTCACATACATCATTTAAATGGTAAATTAATATTCTTGGAATCTGAGAATACTCGTCAGAATATAGAAATGGCAAGAGAGGCCTGAAAAACAAAATCATGAATTTGACAATATAAATCAGGAAGTCTTTTGTATATTAACTTGGAATATATGATAAAAATCAATGTAAATTAAGCATTTGTAAACCCTTGTATCAGTCAAGGTTGGCTAAGCTTCTGCTATGGTGCCAAATGAACCCCTAAACTTCAGTGGCTTACTGTAATAGTGTTTATTTCTTTATTTATTTCTCGCTCATATTACATGTCCAATTCAGATTGAAGTTGCGGGGAGGGACTCATCCACGTAGTTTCTCAGGGATCCAGGTTATTGGAGATGGCTCCACCATCTCATAGCTGTGCCACCTGAAGCAGGTAGTATCCTTGGTTGCTGAGGCAGGGGCAGAGGCATATGGAGTGTAACATTGGCTGCTTTAAAAAGAGGCTGTTTCTTTACACATGTGAGTGTAAAACACGTCACTTTTGCTCATTGTTTGTCAAAACTAGCCTTGTGGCCCTATTCAGAAGTAAATGTGTGATTTGCGTGAACTAAATATGCAAAGCACTTAGAAGAACTGTAAAGGAGCAGATCTCAAACACGGCTCATAATCAAAAAATGAGGTTCCTTGGCTTCCCTGGTGGCGTGGTGGTTGAGAGTCCGCCTGCCGATGCAGGGGACGCGGGTTCGTGTCCCGGTCCGGGAAGATCCCACATGCCGCGGAGCGGCTGGGCCCGTGAGCCATGCCCACTGAGCCTGCGCGTCCGGAGCCTGTGCTCCGCAACGGGAGAGGCCGCAACAGTGAGAGGCCCGCGTACCAAAAAAAAAAAAAAAAATGAGGTTCCTGAGCCCCACCCTACAACCCTGGAATCAGGATCTCTGGGGTATAGTAGGGAAATCTGTATTTTTTAAAATGTTCCACAGCTGATTCTCATTAACAGCAGGCTGTTACTGCTGTGAACAGGAATGTTTTTAAAGTAGAGGAAAGGCAACAATTAGATCTATGGATTTGAGATTACCCAGCTTCAGTGTTGGAGATGATTAAAGAGGGGAGAAACTAAAAGCTGGGAGGTTTCATGTCACACAACACATAGGGTTTAATGACCAAACATAAATGCATGTATTTATGTATCATGCAGCCTAACAATGCTGTTGTATCTTTCTCTGTTTTAAGAATCTCCTCCCCACACCTTTCTTCCTTAACTCCAGAAAATTAGTAGAGTAAGCACAAAGTGGCTTCCAACCAGTCTTTGTTCACTTCATTCATTACATGATTTTCATGCCACTGCTGTTCATGGTGTTGGTTGTAGAGCCAGCTTAGCTCCCATAAGAGGCCCTGGGTAGGGAGTGGGGAGTGGGGTAGGTGGGCTTAGTCTGCTTCTCTCTTGAGAGGTAGCTGGAAGTGGTCAAACTTTTCTTCATGCCTGTTAGAACAACAGCACAGAATCTGGTTCTATTGATGTTTCTGTTGCCTTGTGAGAACTAAGAGTAGATCTGCAGTGGGAGAGAATGGCCAGTGCATGACTCTTTTGAAAATCAAACCTATCTGGCTAGTGCTGGATTGACCATCCAGGTTTGGGTTTCTCTTCCTATATGCAGTCTGGATTTTGGCTAATTTGCCTGGTATTATTAGCATCTTTCCCAAATGTTGTTTGGGATGGGGAGGTGGGGAGTCAAGGAACCCCCATACACTTTAAGAAGAGGAGTAGGTTCTCTTCCCTTCAAATATTATGCTCAGCACTTACCAGTTTTCTGCTCAAGTACCCTGGCTGAAACAAGTGGAATATTGATAAGAACTTGGCATTGCTGCCCAGAACTTTGTCTAAGAGATATGGATGGACTTGTAGGCAGGTTCTATTTTTATTGCCATGCTTCATTTTGTCTTGTATTGATAGAGCCCAAAGTTCAATTCCCCCATAGCCCCTCCAACAAGAAAAAACAAAAATAATAGTATCTAATTACCAGCTACAGACTGAAGCTGGAAACTGGCATTTTGGCATAAAAATAATAACTAGCAACAGGCTTAGGTTTCTCCCAAGTTGTTTTGCTCTTTCTTTTCCTTTTTGCATTTACATTTTTCTAATACCTTTTAAAAAAATACAGAGCAGAGATATGGAAATTATTTCTAATACAGTCTAAACTAAAACAACTGATAACATACAAATATAAACGTTCATAAGAGACTACTATGAACAATTACATGCCAATAAATTGGATAACTTAGGAAAAATGGATAAGTTTCTAGAAAAATTCAACCTAAAACTGAATCATAAAGTAATAGAAAATCTGAACAGATCAATAATTAGTAAGAAGTATGGATCCATAATCAAAACAACCCCAAAAAGAAAGGCCCAGGACCAGATGGTTTCACTGCTGAATTCTACCAAACATTTAAAGAAGAATTAACACCAAAAAAAACTACAGGACACTTATCTCTGATGAATATAGATGCAAAAATTCTTAACAAAATACTAGCAAACAGTGGGATTTATTCCTGGGATGCAAGAATGATTCAACATATGTAAATCAATAAATGTTATATACCACATTATTAAAATGAAAAATAAAACTAATATGATCATCTCAGTAGATACAGAAAAAGCATTTGACAAAACTCAGTATCCTTCCATGACAAAAACTCTCAATAAATTGGGTACAGAGGGAATGTACCTCAAAATAATGAAGGCCATATATATGATAAGCCCACAGCTAAAATCACACTCAGCAATGAACACTGAAAGCTTTTCTTCTAAGATCAGGAAGAAGACTAGGGTGCCCACTGTCACCACTTTTATTCAACATAGTACTGGAAGTTCCAGCCAGAGCACTTAGGCAAGACAAAGAAAAGGCATAAAGTTGCAGGATACAAACTGACCGAGAAAGTCAGTTTGTTGTATTCATATATGCTAAGAACTATCTGAAAAAGAAATAAAGAACACAATCCCATTTACAATAGCATCAAAAACAATAAAATACTTAGCAATAAATTTAACCAAGGAGGTGAAAGATCTCTACTTTGAAAACTGTAAGACATTGATGAAAGAAATTGAATAAGACACAAATAATGGAAAGGTATCCTGTGTTCATGAGTTAGAAGAATATTGTTAAAATGCCCATACTACCCAAAGTGTTCTACATATTCAGTGTGATCCCTATCAAAATTCTGATGGCATTTTTCATAGAAATAGGACAGACAATGCTAAAATTCATATGGAGTTGCAGAAGACCCCAAACCACCAAAGCAATCCTGAGAAAAAGGAACAAAGCTGATGCATCACACTTGCTGATTTCAAATTTATTACAAAGTCATAGTAATCAAAACAGTGGGGTACTGGCATAAAAACAGACACATAGATCAACGGAACAGAATCAAGAACCCAGAAATAAATCATGCATATACCATCAACTATAATGGAGCCAAGAATACAGTTTCTTTAATAAATGTTGCTGGGAAAACTGGATAGTCACATGCAGAAGAACAAAATTCGACCGCTATCTTACAACATACACAAAAATTAACTTGAAACAAGTTAAAGACTCAAATGTGAGACCTAAAACCATAAAACTCCTAAAAGAAAACAGGGAAAATGTTCCTTGACATTGGTCTTGGCAATGAATTTTTGAATATGACACCAAAAGCACAGGCAACAGAAACGAAAATAAACCAGTGGGACTACATCACAGTAAAAGAAATAATCAACAAAATAAAAAGCAAACGTAAGGAATGGCAGAAAATATTTGCAAACCACTTATTTGATAAGGGGTTAATATCCAAAATATATATGGAACTCATAAAACTCAATAGCAAAAAACCAACAATTGAATTAAAAACTGGGCAGAGGATCTGAATAGACATTTTTCCAAAGAAGACATACAGATGGGCAAGAGTTACGTGAAAAGATGTTCAACATCACAAATCATCAGGCAAATGCAAATCAAAACCACAATGAGATCACCCCACACCTATTAGAATGGCTGTTATCAAAAAGGTAGGAGATAAGTGTTAGCAAGGATGTGGAGAAAAGGGAACCCTCATGCACTGTTGGTGGGGATGTAAATTGGTACAGCCACTATGGAAAACAGTATGGAGGTAACACAAAAAATTAAAAATAGAACTACTGTATGATCCATCAATTCTACTTCTGGGTATATATCCACAGGAAATGTAATCACTATCTCGAAGAGATATCTGCACCCCCATGTTCACTGCAGCTTTATTCACAATAGCTGAGACATGGAAACAACCTAAATATCCATCAATGGATGAATGGATAAATAAGATGTGATATAGATAGGCAATGGAATATTATTCAGCCATAAAAAGGAAATACTACTATTTGCAACAACATGGATGGACCTTGAGGGCATTATGTTAAGTGAAATAAGTCAGATAAAGACACATACTATATGATCTCACTTACATGTGGAATCTGAAAAAATCTGAACTCATAGAAACAGAGTAGAACAGTGGTTGCCGGGGTCTGGAGGTTGGGGAGAATGGTGAGATGTTGCTCAAATGGTATAAATTTCCAATTTTAAGTTGAATAACTCGTGGGGATCTAACATATAACCTGGTGACTATAGCTAACGATATTGTATAGTTGAAAGTTGCTAAGAGAGTAGTTCTTAAACGTTCTCATAGCACATATACAAAAAAGGTAATTAGGGCTTCCCTGGTGGCGCAGTGGTTGAGAGTCCACCTGCCGATGCAGGGGACACGGGTTCGTGCCCCAGTCCGGGAAGATCCCACATGCCGCAGAGCAGCTGGGCCCGTGAGCCATGGCCGCTGAGCCTGCGCGTCCAGAGCCTGTGCTCCGCAACGGGAGAGGCCACAGCAGTGAGAGGCCCGCGTACAGCAAAAAAATAAAATAAAAAAAAAATAATAATAAAAAAATCATCACATTATATACCTTAAACTTAGAATATGTTCTATGCCAAAAAAATTAATCCAGCAATTCAACTTCTGGGTATAGAGAGAAATGAAAACATATGTCCACAAAAAAATTTGTACATAGATGTTCATAGCAACATTACTCATAATAGCCAAAAAGTGGGAATAATACAAATATCCATCAACTTATAAATGGATAAATAAAATGATATATCCCTATATTATTTGGCAATAAAAAGGAATGACATACTAATACCTGCTACAACATGAATAAGCCTCAGAAACATTAGGCTAAGTGAAAGAAGTCAGACACCAGAGACCAGATACTGTATGATTCCATTTATATGAAATGTTTATAAAAGGCAAATCCATAGAGACAAAAAGTAGATTAGTGGTTGTCTATGCCTGTGGTGTGAATGGGGAGTACTAGAAATGGACAAGAAGTTTCTTTGGTGGGTAATAGAAATGTTCAAAAATTAGATTTGGGTGATGGTTTAACAACTGTGTAAATATACTAACAACCATTGAATTGTATACTTTCTTTGGGTGGGGGGTACGCGGGCCTCTCACTGTTGTGGCCTCTCCCGTTGCGGAGCACAGGCTCCGGACGCGCAGGCCCAGCGGCCATGGCTCACGGGCCTAGCCGCTCCGCGGCATGTGGGATCTTCCCAGACCGGGGCACGAACCCGTGTCCCCTGCACCGGCAGGCGGACTCTCAAATCACTGCGCCACCAGGGAAGCCCTGAATTGTATACTTTTAACAGATGAATTACATGGTTTGTAAAATCATATGTCAATAAAGTTATTTTAAAAATAAGGCAAAGATTTGCTGGAGGAGGCATGCACGATATATAAGGCCACTTTTTTTTTTTTCTTAAAGGATGAGAGGAATATATGTGGTGATATGGCATGATGAGGAGGAAGGAACCAGAGTGGAGAGAGAAAAAATAATAAAACGCAAAGGAATAATAAGGCTGACAAGTCATAGACAACATACACCAGACTAAGGTCAAGAATTAATTTGGAGAAGGAGAGGCATGGACAAGAGTAAGGACTTCCTTCCTTCTGAGGCAATATATGGAGATGAGCTTGTAGATTAAAAAGGAAAGGGGAAGAAAAGTGAGAGTGTTTATATTTCATGGCCTATTGATTTTGAGTCATTTAGAAGACCAAGTAACATGTTTGAGTAATGAATTTGGTAACTTCAGGAGGATGGTGATGGGTCAGACAACAAATGGGAAGAATACAAAGGAAAGCTGATGAAATAAGTAAAAGGATTTTAGAGACGTTAGGGCTTAGCTGAGTTTAAATACAAACTTGTAAAGCACTTAATCATCAAAGTTATACATTTTTATCCATCAGCTCTAGCTTTCTATGAAACAGAAGCAGAAAAAATTGATGGGCTAACTGCTTGTAAACCTGTATTTGAACTGGTAGAGTACAGGTTCCTACTAAGGTTAGATGTAAAAGTGCAGATTTAATCAGGTATAAAAAACTCAACCACTATTTTGGATATGATTATCACAAACTAATGGCAAATTTGAAGATGTAAAATATATTTTAGAAAAAGGATTTCAATGTGGTTAATCAGGATTAGACCTGTCATTGAAATTCAATTTTTAAAGCTTACTGAGCCTCTCTGAGATCTTGGAAGTGGTGCTAAGCTTGGTAATGCTTCCTTCCTTATCAAATGGAAATCGCACAAAAACTGGGAGCCACTTACCACTCTACCAAATGGGTTCCAAGGAGGTACAGAAGGAAGTCTGGAGCAGTGCTATCCTAAGCAGCGCATCTGAACACAGGGATGGTTGCTGAATATGCATATCTCTGGGCCCTTACTCAGAAACACTGTGAAATCACACTCTGGGGGTACAGCCCAGACAGTCTATACATTTAACCAAGTATAAAGGTGATGCTGATGTTAGAATGGTGAAGTTTGTCCAACCTATTAAGAATTTAAGCTGAAAATGGTCAGTCAAATAATTTAAAAGGTGGGGGGCAGGGCAGAGGATAATCTTTAATGGTTTGGCAAAATGCTTAAGTTCCTGAAAGATGTTTTCTGGACTCCACTGTATGGTATGATTAGCTCTTCAACTTCCTAATTCAAGCCTTTTCTTCAAATGCATTAATAAATTGGTAGTTCCAAGAGAGTTTATTTACTGCATGGGAAAAACTAAAAGAGCTATAAACAGATGTGAAAGGAAGAGAATAGCCAGATCTCACAGGAAACAAAATCGGGTAGTAAATGTCCGTCAAATGGCGTTGCTCCTTCCCTGCTTAAAGGAGGATAAAGTTGCACACTGAAGCCCTAATTACCTTGCCTTACAGGACCAGAGTCATGGAATGTCAAACTCTAACATCAGTTCATAATGCCACGGCGAACTTCGAACGTGACGATTAATGCTTTAGTTTACAAAGATGGTCTCATAAGGCTTCCTAGGAAGCATTTTATCTGGGTTGATTTATGTTAACTACGAGTTTAGCTTTACCTTAAAACTAACACTCTCTCCTTCCTCTCACCCACCCCGCCCACCAAAATTTCAAACTGCAAAAGTTTCCTGTGGATTGTGCTCCTCCCCCTAACACACACAGACTCACAGAAACTTTTGGACACTGCCCTCCTAGGCCCCCAAACTCTCCGCAAATCCAGCGAAGCTTCCCCAGGGCCATCCTTATACCCGGCTCTGCCCTTGGGTCCCGAGGCTCAACCTCCTCCCCTTTCCCCAGCAGTCCCGAAAGTCCGGTCGGGTCGGGACTGGGCGGGGTGGGGCGGGGCAGGCCTGCTCCATTGGAGCCAGGCACGTGGGGGGAAGCGGATAGGTCCGGTTCGGCTTGCTAAAAGGCCGCCGCGTTTCGACGCTGCCTCTGTTCCAGGAAGTATGTATCTACTTCACAAGCTGAGTTTGGCCCGAACTGGCGTTTTGGAAGCAACAAGAAAAACTTTTCAAAACTTTTGTCCAGCTTCTTTTCCCCCGACGCCTAGTTCCCTGATGGTCCGCCCCGGGGCCAAGTTCCGGACGTCCCCTCCCCTTTTCCCTCCCCGCCTCCGGTGAGGCGCGCGGAGCCACCGCCCCCAGTGTCGGCCGGGACCCGTGGGTGGGCGAGCGCCAAGTGGCAGTCTCGGCGGAAACCGTTGGCCTCCTCGGCGCCTGCCCGGCGGCAGCATGGACTACCTGACCACGTTTACGGGGAAGAGCGGGCGCCTTCTGCGAGGCACAGCCAACCGCCTGCGGGGGTTCGGGGGTGGCGGCGAAGCCCGGCAGGTGCGCTTCGAGGATTACCTGAGGGAGCCCGCCCAGGGGGACCCCGGGTGCGGGTCCCCGCCCCACCGGCCCCCGGCGCCGTCCAGCCCGGAGGGACCCGGTGAGCCCAGCCTTCTTTCGCGTCCCGCGCGGCCGACCCGGGCTGAGGGCGGGGGGGAGGCGGAGGTGTGGGCGCTGCGCTGGGGGCGCGGCCCGCGGGCCGCCTGCGTGAACGGGGTGGGCGGGGGGCGCGGGCCGGGCGTTGGCAGGTGTGTCCGGGCCGGGATGGCGGCGGGACCGGGGTGAGGAGCGGAGGACTCGCTCTGCTCTGGGGACGGAAGACTTGCTCGTGTCTGCGTCGTAGCTCTTCCTCTCTGTTCTTCCTGCTTTCTTCACCTATGCTCGACTTTCCTTACCCCGCCAGCTGTTTCAAGGGTAGGATCCCTTCGTTTTTCCCTCCCCGTGAGAGGTGAATATTGAACCAATTGTGACGCTCGTGTTTTCCCTCCTAGAGATCATTAAGAACGCTGTGCTTGACTTGGGTTTGGTTTGGGTCATTGTTTTTATTTGATATTTATTTGCCAACTGTTAGAATTCACATAAGCACTTAATACGGCTTTGGAAAAGAAAATGTTTAGCGTACACGGGAACCCAGTGGATTTTTGTGTCGTATATTTTGAAAGGCTGTATGTTGTCTTGAGGTGGCGGAACCTGGAAACTTTCCTCAGTTATCATTTCTACTGCCTGTTAAGTTTTCTTTCGTCATAGTCGCGTTGTATTGCCCTTTAAAAAACAAAATCAGTCATAATGACAGGATATTGATATCTTACGGAATTTTTAAAAGCACTTGCTGAAGCGGTATTTGCATCATGCATATGGTAACTTCTCCAATGTCTTTGGCTTCCCCTGAGTTAATAAGTGGCACACCTCTCCTAATCATATTTTATTCTTGTTACCTGTTTTAATATGCACTTTGGTGTTATGAGAGTAAATTATATGAGTATTAGTTTAGAAAATAGAGAAAAGTACAAAGAATATAAAATCTATCCATAACCCACATCCTAACATTCATCTTAAAGCACTGAAACTGAGGACATCTATTGATTGTGTGTGTAACTTAAGCTTTGAAGAAACTTGAATATTAAAATGTAATTTTAGCATGGTGCCTTTTATTAATTTTTCTTCACTTTACATACTATCTTTTCTTCACAATTCTTGTTTATGGAATTAGAAAAATGAAAAAGGGGATACTTGGTTTCTGCTTTGAAGGACATTAATCAGATGTAGAATCCTCTTAGAGGTGGGACCAGGGATGAGGACTAGAACTTTAAAGTGTTTGAATAAAGGATTTTTTTTTTTTTATGAGACCTCAGTTGACTAATTGAAAACAATTGAAACGTGACCAGCCTCTAGGTAGATGAAGAACTGAGAAATATGTGGTGTAACTTAACCTGAAAAGGGATATGATGAATACTTTACCATCTCCTTCAAAGTTACAGCTTCAAAATACTATACAAATAAATTCCTCTTCTGTTGAAGCTGCCTTATGAACTCATGGCACTTTCTTTAATATTCATGGTGCCCCCAAATCTCTGACACAAATTAGAAAGGCCTTGTGATGTCAGTTTATGACCAAGGTCGGTGGACAGGTACTTCTAGCATGAACTCGCTGAAAGAATTTGTATAAATTACTTAATCTCTTTGGGTATATATTTTCTTGTTTTAAATGAGGTTGACTGGATGATCTCAAAGGTTCTCAACTCTGGCGCTCTTTTTTCATTTGGAACAGAATTAGTGAAAATGATAGATGGTAATGCTACAAATTTGTTGTTTGTGATCTTAGCCCTCACCATTTCATGTTCAATAAAGGTGCTGCTAAAATAGTTTTACCATTGACAGTTTAAGGATGGACCAGATAAAACTTTGGTCGTATGTTTCTGATTTTAACTCTTTCTATAAACAAACTGCTTACCTGACAGTGTCAACTGATGCCTTTACTCCTCTCCAAGGTGGCTGCTTTTGCTTTTACCAGTTTTCAGTGTTTGCTGACTCCAACATTATAGTCCCCTCAGGAAAATCTAATTGGGACTTAGACACATTAAGGAGCTTATCACACCATTGCTCTAGTTAATAACAATTACAAAGAAGACACACTATGACACAATTTTTGCTCCTGCTTAAAGAGTAAATTATGCTGTGATTCAAAAAAATTTTTAGACCTTGAGTATAGATCAGGTTTGGAAGCATCACCATACGCCTGTATTGGGTAACCTTTAAAAGTAGTCAGTTACTAGATCACATGGTAATAAGTAAAAAAATTTAACATATTTAGAGTTTCAACTTAATTGTAGCATAGTTTTTATCATAAACTTCCCTGTTACGTCAACTCTATTCTCGCACTTGGTGACGGTATACTTTAAATACATCTCACTTGTATTCGAAGTTTCTTTTCATTTACTTTTACCAATTAAAACAATATCTTTTGGGGAAATGACAAGAATAAGAATGTCTAAGAACATTTTCTATGGAGCAGGCACTAGCAGATATTTTTATTTAATCCTAATAACAACTCTGTGAGATAGGTACTCTTATTATCCCATTTTCCTGACAAAGAATCTGGGCCAGGCAAAGAAATAAGGGATATAGGATACATTTGAGTGTTACATTCCTATTTCTAAGAGTTATGTCAGACAGGAAAAAATGTGAGAAGAATGCAAAATTCTATCATGTGTAATGTTAAAACAAGTTAAATTAGGTAAAGGATAGGATGGATAGTCACTGAAATTTCTTTAGAATCAGAAGGATATTAAAATGAGATGAAATGTAAAATCCAAGGAAGGTGTAAGAAAACTTAGATATATTTTAGGTTGGAAATTGCACATGCAGATTGTCTGGAAGAGTTAGATAATAGTTTATCTTGAACCCAGAGAAGACCAAGTGCTTGTATAGGATTTGGAGTACCAGTTGTTACTATTGAAAAAACAACTCATGGTGCTGGTCACTCATGGAAGAGGATAACCCTAGATGTCTGCAGTCTTAGTCTCATTTCCTAAGGTGAGGGGGAGAAGAATCTCTTCTTGATAAACAACCTCAATCTGCTCTGATGGTAACTCCAACTAAGTTTGAGGTCTTAATATTGTTTCCTTTGTCCATTGGTTCTCAAGCATGAGGTAGATTTACCCATTTTAGAATTGCTGCTCACCTCACAGGATGGCTGAACTCAAGGCTTTTATATTATCTGTGTTTTAGGACAAAACTGCCTCTGAGTAGTTGAGGCTACAATAAAGCAATGAGTCTCAGACTTTAGTGTGCCTCAGAATCACCCAAAGGCTTTTTAAAAATGTTGGACCCCTCCTCTAGAGTTTCTGATGAGCCAGGACCCATTATTTGCATTTCTAACAACTTCTAAAGTCATGCCAATGCTGCTGATCTGGGGACCACACTTTGAGAATCACTGCTTTCTTTAGTGGGTAAGTCTTTTACCCTTGTTAAGGTTAGAAGTGAATATGGAAATGATGAAATTTGTTAAATGCTTAGTATTTTTGTATTAAGTATAGGAATAATCAGTGTATTTGGGCTTTAAAATTTTTGTTGTATTTCAGAGAATTAGGCTTATTAGAGTGCATACAGATTAGTCTAAGAATCTAATTGAAGATGAATACTTATGTAATTGTTTTTTGAGTGATTTTAAGTTAAAAGGTGCAAGTATTTGGCTAAATTTTGAAACTATTGGAATGTTTAAGAGAACTTAACATTCATTATATTTAAAACTTTATTCTAATGTATTTACTAGAGTTAAGTTTTTAGAAAGGTTTTCTTGTTAGAGGCAATTAAAGTGTTTACGATAGTAGATGTATAAATACAATTTAGTATATATATGTGAGAAAATTTAATTACTCGTTTGTATTTAAGGATATTTAGTTTGTTTTCTGTTTGAGTTGATTAACTATCAAAAGCACCTTAGAAAGTGTGTTAAATTTACTAGTTTTTTTTTTTTTTTT
>RJWK010042455.1:0-10462 GCA_004363435.1 Platanista minor
CCCTGCGCACAGCTGCTGAAGGGATCCACCCCGACTGTGTGCAGCTCCTCCTCAGGGCCGGGAGTAGCGCGAACACCCTCCCCCAGGTAGCCGGGCCTCCTCCCGACTGGTGTGTGCCCTCGGCTGCCTGCAGAGACGTGACTGTGTCAACTGTAGCAGCCACGATGATTCCTGAACATTGTGTGAACAAGGCTGTGCGGGCGCAGGCTCAGGTTGTGGACTTGACTTCTCTACTGCTGAGCTCTGTGACTTTGGGTAAGTTACTTAATCTCTCTGAGCCTCGTTTCTCAACTATAACTTGGAGGTGATATATACTTACTATTTTATATTGCTATGAAGGCTAAATACCTAGCATATTGCCTGGGACATAATAGGAGCGCAATACCCATTAGTGTCTTATTGCTGGGTACGTGACTGTTCACAAAGCCCTTTCATAACTATTACCTCAGAAAAATTCCCTCCATTTTACAGATGAGAGAGGTTCAGTGACTTTCCCAGGTCACAAGTTGGTAAGAAGCAAAGCTGAGTCTGAAAAGCCTGTTCCCCTGACTCCAGAGCTCATGGCCTGAAACCTTTGCCTTGCCCAGCAGGGGTAGGGGTGGGGTGTCCCCGACATGAGGCCCACACTGCAATTAGAGCTGGGGCATGGGTGTGACTGTGGGACAGGCCTCTTTCTGCCTTACCATTGCACTCTGTGAGTTGGCCATTAGAAATTCTCTGTGTCCTTGGAAAGGGGGTTGTGGCCTTTCTTTAGGTAGGAAGTTGGTGTTTTTGTTTTGTTTTGCTTTTTATTTTTAGATCAGTGACACATAATCTTTCTTGGCTGGTTGAACGGCTACAGAGTCTGGAATTCTCTTTTTGTTCTAAATTTCAGTAATGTAGCAAAAATAATATTAATAGTGAATAATATAAAAAAGAGCAAAAATAGTTTAAAAACAGAGGAATGAAAATGATATGCTAAAAATATTTAACACAAAAGAAGGCAGTCAAGGGGAAACAGAACCAAAAGAACAAGAGACATTCAGAAAAAAAAAAATAGCAAAGGGAATTCCCTGCTGGTTCAGTGGTTAGGACTCTGCACTTTCACTCCCGAGGGCCCAGGTTTAACCCCTGGTCGGGGAACTAAGATTCACAAGCTGCGCAGCTCGGCCAGGAAAAAAAAAGAAAAGAAAAGAAAAGAAATAGCAAATAGCAAAATGGCAAATGTAAATATAATAATAATATAAATCGTAAATTCCCTTAAATGTGAATAATACTTTATAAACCACAAAACATTTAATTTGCTCCCCTGGAAGGTGTAGAGACTACTACCCCAGGGGCATAGTGGGGGACATTACAGCCAAGAGGGGGAAAGTAGCTGTCCCAGGGCACCAGCCATGTCCTTCTGTTGCTGGTGAATTTAAGGTTCTTTCTTTATTGCAAAAGAATTTGGAGACGAAGTGATAGGTAAGAATCAGATTTATTTAGAGAGAAACACACTCCACAGACAGAGTGTAGGCTATCTCAGAAGGCAAGAGGCAAGAGGCTTCGAAATATGGCGTGGTTAGTTTTTATGGACTGGGTAATTTCATAGGCTACTGAGTGGGAGGATTATTCCAACTATTTTGAGGAAGGGGCGGGGATTTCCAGAAATTGGGCCACTGCCCACTTTTTGGCCTTTTACGGTTAGCCTTAGAACTGTCATGGCGCTGGTGGGTGTGTCATTTAGCATGCTAAGGTATTACAGTGAGCATATAATGAGGCTCCAGGTCTACTGGAGGTCGAATCTTCTGCCATCTTGGACCTAGTTGGTTCTCATTAGTTTTCATCATGTCCTATGGCTATGTCATTCTTTTAAAGGTTGTGCCCTGCCCCCTTCCCTCCTGTTTCACTTCCATCAGCAAGGTGTTGCTCCTTAGTCAGAAAGGCCCTTTCTCTGTGCCAAGCACTAGGCACTGGGAGGGGGTACAGACAGGTCATGCCATGGCCACCTCCCCAGCAGTAACAGCACAGGAGCTTAGAGACTCAGGGGGTTAGATCCAGCTGGTGGTCATTGGTGGCTTGGAGCTGCCCACCTCACCGGGTCTCGTGATCCAGCCTTGACTTGAGGTTTCTGGCAGAGGCCACGGTCTATTCTGACACTCCCACCTCTGGCAGGTCGTGCAGCAGGGTCTCTGAGGATGGGGCAAACCCAAAGTGATTGCATTTCCCACGGGGAGGTGGATGGATTCCCAGCCACCCTGTAAACTTGCTCAGACTCGACTTTGGGAGGGTGACCAACTCATGCTGGTCTGCCCCGTACTGTCCTGATTTTAAAACAGAAAGTCTCGCATCCAGGGAACCTTCAGTCCCAGGCAATCTGGGACAGTTGGTTACCTAGTGGGTCCTGCCTGAGATGAAGTCTCATCCAGGAAGAAGCCCTCCCTCTGGCCCTGCCAGGCTCCTCTGCGGATGTGCTTAGACCAGCTCCAGCTGGACAGTACATGCTGGGTGGGATTTGCCCTGTACAGGTAAATCTTATTGGTCC
Organism: Platanista minor; assembly: GCA_004363435.1. Classification (NCBI taxonomy): domain Eukaryota; kingdom Metazoa; phylum Chordata; class Mammalia; order Artiodactyla; family Platanistidae; genus Platanista; species Platanista minor. The sequence goes on from RJWK010042455.1 coordinate 2,507, forward strand.
CCCTCCTTGAAAACCATCTCCTCAGCGTCTATACTCTATGTGTCTTTACTGGCTAAGGAACTGTGAAGGCTTTGGCCTTTGTTCTGGAGTCTGTGACTGGAGGTGAGGAAAATACTGAGACCATAGTGAACTCCTTTTACTAGTCACCAGGCCTGGGCAAGTCATTGATTTCTCCTGCCTCAGGGTTTAATGGGGATAATAGTCCCAGGGGGGTTGTGAGCTGTGAATGGGATAATGAATCTCAAAGTGCTGTGTAAACCCTGCTGTGAGGGGTCCTTAGGATGCTGCATTGATGCCTGTTTCCCTCTAGAAAAAGCAGAGCTGCTTCCACTACGCAGCCCTCGGTGGCTCTGAGGACATGGCCTGGGCCCTCGTCCATGCAGGAGGCAGCACTGACGTGGCTGATCCTGTACGTGTGGGGCCTGGATGGAAGGTGGGGAGGCGGGGGATACACTGCCGAGTCTCCCAGGACCTCACTTCTCAAAATAGAAATGGAGAACAGATTAGTGGTGGCGGGGGGCTAGGGATAGGGGTGTGGGGCAGAGAAGGGAGGAGGGTGTGGTTATAAAAGGACTACACAAGGGACCCTGATGGTGATGGAACTGTCCTGCATCTTGACTATGTAAGGGATACACAAACCTACACGTGTGATAAAATTACATAGAACACACATGTATACAAATGACTACAAGTGAAACTGGGGAGATCTGAGTAAGATGGTGGGTATTATCAATGTCAGTGTTCTGGTTGGGATATTGTACTGTGGCTTTGTAAGATGTTACCATTGGAGTGGGGAGAACAGAGCAGATGGGTGTTGAGGGTGGGAAGAAGGCTTTTCACCAGATACCTTTTGTTCTTTTTGGTTCTTTAGGTTTCTATAAATAAAATGTAAAACAATGAAAAGCATTACTTGCTCTCTTGCCACTCCCCTTTCCTACCACATTCCCACAGACCTATTTCCAGGACGATGGAGGCCATATCCAGCATCCTCGGTTATTTTATCTCCATGGCCTGCTGCTTCCTGGAGAGCCACCATTAGAGCTCTGATAAATTTCCTAGCTCGTCTGAGTTGTGCGCTTGAGCCAGTTTCCAGTGTCTGCCCATTCACTCTCACAGGAGACCTTCTTTTGGCCTGATTTTGATTTCCCAGTTATCTAGCAACGATCTGAGGACACTGCTGAAATTCTGTGGTAGTTTTACCTAGGTTTTAAAATTTTTTTCTAGATGTGTTTCAGAATACTTTTTGTCATTTATTGCTGTTTGGGTTTGGGATTACATTAAGCCTGTAAATAATATGAGAAAATGGTCGTCTTTGTAATATTTTACTTTTTCACTACAAACATGTCTTGCCATTTCTTTATGTCTTCTTTTGTATCCCTCAGTGATGTTCTATGGTTTTTGTTTGCCTTTGTAATAGCCATTTCCAATTATACTCTTCATAGGTACTTTATATATTTGGCCGTCATTGCAAATAGACTATCTTTTTAAAATATGTCATTTCTTGTGGGCATTCAATACAGGAATGCTATTGACTTTGGTATTTTTATCTTCTATATGACTTTTCATTGATTTTGCTAGAGGTTTTTTTTTTTTTTTTTTTTTTTGGTGGGGGTATAATAACTATTTTGACCTGTGTAGATATACAGTCATGTTGCCTACAAGTAGTCATATAGTTTAAATCTTCTTTTCCAATATCCATAAACTGTTTTTTTCTGGCCTAAACTAGTAATGGCAGTCATGGGCATTTTTGTTGTATGTGTGTGTGTTCTGTTCTGTCACCTTTTGGTACTCAACATGTGAGGGTGTTTTTCCACAGCAAGTATAGATCTATCCCATTGATTTTTCTGGCTTTGTACTATTCTACTAGATGTGTGTCAGCATACACTTAGACAGAATGATGCTGTGGCAGTATCTCCACTTTGTCATGTAGTCAGTGCTCACAGGGAACCACTGGAGATGGAGTCCTCCAGCCTTGAGTGAGGCCTTGGGTGAATGTTGGGTTTGGGTGAGACCTCTGTTCTGGTCCCGGCTGGCTCTCTCATTCATTCATTTCATACATAAATAGTTGTTGAGCACCTACCTAGATGCCGGGGGTAGAAAGTCCAGTAACACAGGGTCTCTATTAGTTACGTATCCTTGGGTGTGTCATGTAAGTTTTATGAACTTATTAAGTGCTCTCATTTGTAAGGTGAAAGTACGAATAAGAATACCATTCCTGGGCTTCCCTGGTGGCACAGTGGTTGAGAGTCCACCTGCTGATGCAGGGGACGTGGGTTCATGCCCCGGTCCGGGAGGATCCCACCTGCTGCGGAGCGGCTGGGCCCGTGAGCCATGGCAGCTGGGCCTGTGCATCCGGAGCCTGTGCTCCACAACGGGAGAGGCCACAACAGTGAGAGGCCCGTGTACCGCAAAAAAAAAAAAAAGAATACCATTTCTATATACTTGCTAGGTTTATGTGTGGAGTAAATGAGATAGCAGAGAATCTTAAGGTGTTGTTGCTAGAAGGGACCTCAGCAAGCATCACTTGCCAGATGAAGAGCAGTAGAGAAGCAAGATGACTTGCCCAAAGTCACATAGTGAGTTCCTGGCATGGCAAGGTCTCAAACTTGGGATTTCAGTCTCCTGCCCACCATGAGGATCAGTTGTGGCCCAGGGGATTCAGGCTGTGGGCTATAAATTCCTCAGGCCACTCAAGTCATCCGAGAAGTGAGAAGGTCCAAACTCAGAAGCACTATCTATACAGTAAGTCCCCTACACATGAACCAGTTCCATTCCGAGAGCACATTTGTAAGTCCAATTTGTTCATAAGTCCAACAAAGTTTGCCTAGATACCCAACTAACACAATTGGCTATATAGTACTGTACTGTAATATGTTTCTAATACTTTTCACACAAATAATGCATAAAAAACAAACACAAAAAATAAAGAAAACATGTTTGATCTTACAGTACAGTACCTTGAAAAGTACAGTAGTCCAGTACAACAGCTGGCATACAGGGGCTGGCATCGAGTGAACAGGCAAGAAGCATTACTGACTGGAGGGGGGAGAGGAGGTGGGAGATGGTAGAGCCGAAGGATCATCAGCAGTAGGAGACGGAGGGCAAGCTGCAATTTCATTCATGCCTGACTTTGATGGCAGAGGTTCTGGTTCCTTGCTGGATTCAATTCGATCTACCCTCTAAAAAATGATTCAGTGACGTCTGGGTAGTAGCTCTTTTTTTCTCATCAGAGATGACAGAGTAGCACTGGATTGCATTCTGAACGGCTGCTGCAACTTTCGTGTACCATTCTGTGTTCGGGTCCTGTGCCTCAAAAACTAACAGTGCCTCCTCAAACGAAGAAAATCCCCTTGCATTTCCTGCGTCATGAATCGCTTCGTTTCTTCAGTTACTTCTTATTCCTCTTGTGTCTCTTTGTCCTTTCTCTGAGCCTCCAGTTCCATCAGGTCTTCATCAGTAAGCTCCTTGTGTTGCACAGCAACAGTACTGTAGAGTAAAGTACACAAAAGCACAACTAGTAGAGGATGCACGCATGTGACAATGTACGCCAGACATGTGAATTAATTTATGTGATCGGACACGCACACGCACTCTCGCATCTTTGAAAGTTCACAACTTGAAGGTTCGTGCGTAGGGGACTTACTGTACTCCTCCCAACCCCCATCTTCTAGCACCAACCTGCAGCTGGGCAGCCCTGGGAGGGACCCATCAACTGATCTGTACCTCTCCACCTCCCCAGCAGGGTGCCTCTCCTGTGCACATCGTCGTGAGGCACAACTTCCCCGTCCTGGTGCAGCTCCTCATCGACACCGGCAGTGACCTGGACGCCGCTGACAATGTAAGTGGCTGCAGAAACCATCTGGGCCCCATGGAGCCTCTGGGCACCCTCCCAGGTTGGCAGGGCTTGACTGTGGTCTACTAGCCTCGCCCAGAATTGAGGAATTGCTCTTTCAGCTTGTCAAACGTTGTTTGAATATTTGTTGAAGGTAGCATTATTTTATCAACCATTCCTCTATTTTGAACATTTGAGCATTTCCAAGTTTTTGTCATGATGTATAGAACACTGTGGTAAACATCTTGCTACATGCAACCTTTTCCTTTCATTGATTTTTTTTTTTCCCTTAGGGAAAATTCCCAGGGCAGGGGTGACTGGGTTAATCTTGTATAACAAGAGGCCTCTGAGTCCTGAAGTTGTGATCAATCAGGAACGTTTTAAAATCCCCAACCCCACAATCCACCCCCCAACCACATAATCCTCAGGGCTGCCACACACAACCACTAGTGGTGGAAAGCAATTTGACAGAATATAACATATACCTTTAAAATGGTCAGTATTTGCACGTCTGAGAATTGAGCCTCAAGAAATATATTAAGAGCTCATGCACCAAGATATTTGTTGTAGCAGTCTATCAGTTTTCGTTTCAAAAAGGGAAGTGCTTGGTTAAATTATGGTATAGGCATAGATAGGCTCTTATGGAGTTATAAAAAATGGTGTTTATAGAGTTTATAATATGCAGGAAGTTATACAGATGCAAAATATATATACAGGATGATCTCAGATATGTAAAACCATAAAACTAAAAACATTCTGCATTAAAGAAAATGCTAGAAGAAATGTACTAAGACTGTTAACAGAGGTTGACTTAGGTGGGATAGCAAGTGGTAGTTTTTTCTTTGTTCTTTCTACTTTTTTGTTATTTACTAAGTTTGCTGAGTATTATGTTTATGATTAAATCCAGTTTACCCTCCCACATAACTTCTTTTTTTATATAAATTTATTTTATTATTATTATTTTTTTTATTTTTGACTGCGTTGGGTCTTCGTGGCTGCACGCGGGCTTTCCTCTGGTTGTGGCAAGCAGGGGCTGCTGTTCGTTGTGGTGCGCTGGCTTCTCATTACGGTGGCTTCTCTTGTTGGGAGCATGGGCTCTAGGCACCTGGGCTTCAGTAGTTGTGGCTCATGGGCTCCAGAGTGCAGGCTCAGTAGTTGTGGCACACGGGCTTAGTTGCTCTGCATGTGGGATCTTCCCAGACCAGGGTTCGAACCTGTGTCTCCTACATTGGCAGGCGGATTCTTAACCACTGTGCCACCGGGGAAGCCCCACATAACTTCTTAGAGAAACTCTGTTAAGGCCTAGTTGGGAGTGTACCCACCTTGGTCCTGTCCTGGCTTTGAGCCACAGGCCATCTCTACATGCTTTTCTGCTTTCCGTCCTCTTGGCTTCTTTTCCAGAGGCAGCAGACACCCCTCACCTTGCCGCCGAGCACTCTTGGCAGGACATAGCGGATATTCTCCACATTGCTGGGGTTAACTTAAACCTGAGAGATAAGGTACCTCTGCTCACAACCAGCCTCCCTTGCAAGCTTTCATGACTCCATCTTTGCCAGAGACCCTGATGCAAATGCCTCCTGCTCCCAGAATGTTCAAGGCTTCCCATCTGTTATATATCAGCTCAAAGGCAACCTCCTCCAGGAAGCCTTCCAGCCCCTCCATCACCTTCCCCTGCCTCCTCTGAGGTCCCTCAGCGCTTGGCCCGCCCCTCTCCTGGTCCTTGCCTGTGATACATTTGTCTTCTGTTTCATGGCCACCATCAGACTTTGAGCTCCTTGAGTCATCTGCTGGGGAGAGGGGAAGAGAGCTAGAGGAACAGCATGTCACCACCCCACAACTCCATACGTGTGAAACAGGGTTGGGGGAAGCTTCCCAGGTCACAGTGCTTCTGGGGTGGCCACCTCCTCAGGTGGCCAGAAGTTCGAGAAGAGCTGAAGGCTTAGTATGAGGCTGAAGAGGTCACAGGCTCATGAGGGGAAGGGCCCTTGCACACGTGGCCCAGCCCTTGGGATGGTGTGGGAAAGAGATGGGGGCAGGGAACAGGCCCTGAGGCTGGACCTGGGAAGGGCTTCCTGCTTCCTGGGAGGGAAGCTGGGGCCCGGGGCAGCTGGCCAAGCTTGAAGAGGAGCTTCCCATCTCCCCACAGATCCCTGGAGTTGGTGGAGGCCAGCACTGTGCCAGAGGCCTGGAGAAAAGGGCTGGAAACCTGAGGGGAGGCAACAAACTTGACACAGGAGCCCAAGCCCCTTCTCTGGGTTCTGGTTTTATCTGAGACATGAGGCTGGTAACATCTATCTCACAGATGACCTTGAAGAGTTATGCAGGCTGAGTTTTATAAGCTTTAAGTCCTCCTATTCTAGAGGAACACAAGAGGTGGTTGCTAGAATTACTGCCTTATTCTACCTGTGACTTTTCCACACCCAGACTTACTCCCAGAAAACCCTTCTGCTCTCCAGTGTAGACTGCTGGAAACTGCTTTCTTTGGGCAGGAGGGTCTGTAGTCAGTGCTAGAGGCCACCCTACACCCTCTTATAGGAACTCTGGCTTCCCTTCTCCCTTCTTACCTGCAGCAAGGAAAAACCACCTTGCCAGTGGCCGCCCACATCAACCATGTCAGCCTGGTGGACATGATCATAATAGCCGATCGCTTCTACAGATGGGAGAAGGTACTGAGACCCTGCGCTTGGTCTCTCCGTGTTGGAAAGGGAGTGGCCATGGCTTCAGGTGGAGTTGGCTTTGAACCCCAGCCCTGACCAATTCAGGGGCCCCTCAGTTTCCAAGTGAGTGATAATCCCTGCCTTACATAGCACTAGGGTTCTTTGGGGGCATCCAGAGGTGGGTGAACACCCAAACCACACTGAAATAAGGCTGACTGAGGTCCGTGCCAGTGTGGAGATACTAGTAGACCCTGCTCTAGCTCCTGGTTGATGGGTGAATGCATTCATGCATGAATAAAGTAATGGCAAGTTGGTTCCAGCTCACTGTCAGCTCCAGGTGATTGGAATTGTGGCTTGGGGTGTTCTATTCAGGCAACTTTCTGAGCCCAGAAGGAAAGTGCTGGGATTGATTAGTGATATCTGCTGTGGATTTGGGAAAGAGGAGTGGCAGATGTAAGGGCCTGCATTTACAGCTCCAGTGTCAGCAAATGGGGGTGGGTGGAGAGATTTTTTGTTGTCGTTAATGGTTGCTTTTATACACAGAAACTAAAATTTTGCATTTATTTCAGTTTAGAAATTAATACTAAATTGTTTACAAAATTTAAATCCTACTTTTCCTCAAACTTTTAAATTTATTTTTACAATCTTATTATATTTATACAATTAGTAAATTTTAACAGTCATTTTCAAGGAAGCCTTTTGATTAAAGTTTGGTCCCATGTTTAAGCTTAATTAAACTACCTTAGACGTTTTAAACTGAAAGAATAAATTTAATATAATAGGTTTTCTTTTTTTTTTTTTTTTTTTTTTTTTTGCGGTACATGTGCCTCTCACTGTTGTGGCCTCTCCCGTTGCGGAGCACAGGCTCCAGACGCACAGGCTCAGCAGCCATGGCTCACAGGCCCAGCCGCTCCGCGGCATGTGGGATCCTCCTGGACCGGGGCACAAACCCGTGTCCCCTGCATCAGCAGGCGGACTCTCAATCACTGCGCCACCAGGGAAGCCCTAGGTTTTCTTTTTAAGCACTTCTTTTTAAGCACTTAATGCTTCCTAAATTCTTAAATTATCCCATTAAATCCAATAAATTAAACCTATAAAGTGAATCTCGAATACCATAAACATTCTGATATTGTTTACAAATTTAATAAACTTCTCTTACACATCTCAAAAATATCACTGTCCAAAAATCAATCAATTGATAAATTTCCATAGGAATCATAAGATTCTTTCACTGACATGCTGGATTTTTGTAAATATTACAACCCCTTTACATACAACAGATTACTCCTAAATATTAATACCAATGGTTTGATGAACTGATTCATCTCTATGCTTAATTTTAAACCACCTCAGGCTTTAAAAGTTTTCAACACTAAGGCAGTGGTGCAGTTAGAATCACAAATCCCTCCTTCCTACCCCTAGACCAATTCAATCAGAATCCAGGGGGTAAGGGCCAAGCTTCTGTGG
>RJWK010042456.1:0-19156 GCA_004363435.1 Platanista minor
CACCCATCCAGGTGATCACAAAGCACCGAGCTGATCTCCCTGTGCTATGCGGCTGCTTCCCACTAGCTATCTATTTTACGTTTGGTAGTGTACGTATGTCCATGCCACTCTCTCACTTTGTCACAGCTTACCCCTCCCCCTCCCCATATCCTCAAGTCCATTCTCTAGTAGGTCTGTGTCTTTATTCCCGTCTTGCCCCTAGGTTCTTCACGGCATTTCTTTTTTTCTTAGATTCATATATATGTGTTAGCATACGGTATTTGTCTTTCTCATTCTGACTTACTTCACTCTGTATGACAGACTCTAGGTCCAACCACCTCACTACAAATAACTCCATTTCATTTTTTTTATGGCTGAGTAATATTCCATTGTATATATGTGCCATATCTTCTTTATCCATTCATCCGATGATGGACACTTAGGTTGTTTCCATCTCCTGGCTATTGTAAATAGAGCTGCAATGAACATTTTGGAACATGACTCTTTTTGAATTATGGTTTTCTCAGGGTATATGTTCTCAGGGTATATGCTTTCTTATTGGGTGATTGTTGGAGGAAAGACAATCAAAGTCACTTTGCAATTTTACCTTGGAAGTATTTTGATTTTCTAAGGCAAAAGTTCTTCAGCTAGGATATTTAGGACAATTAGTCTTCTTTGTAATCCCATTTATTATATTGTATATGCATATAAAAGCATCCTTGAGAAATGATCCATAAACTTTACAAGACTACCGGAGAGTGTATGGAAAAAAAAAAAATGCACGTATCCAAATGGAGAGTTCCAGAGGGCTTAGGAACAGAATTTTTTTTTCCTCATCTGTGCTGGGAAGAGGGCAGATTTCTAGCAAAGGCATGAGGAGCCACCACTTCACTGACCTCACTCTCCAAAATGAAAAGGAAAATAAAATATGTGCCTTACCTTTCTGAATGTCTAAATTTAACTGAAATTTATTAGCCATTAAATACTAATGGGATTTTGATTGACTTTCATAAAGCATGTCATCCATTTTTCCACACCCCCCCCCCCCTTTTTAATCTTTCCTCAAAGCCAACTATAAATACTGGCTTTGAGTCAATATTTATAGTTGAGAATGAACATTCTTTCAGTCATTGGGAAGCATGTTCTTTTCAGGATAGTCTACAGTGAAGGAAAAGCTTGATCTTCTTGTGTTGGAAACTTGGGTATCGCTGAACTGTCTTCTCTAACAGGAAGACATCCTTTAGCATTCCCTCATTCCTTTCACAAATATTGAGGACATACCACTTGCCAGGCAGAGTGAAGGCACTGGGGCCATTAAGACAAATGTCTCCTGCCCCTGCCGTTGAAGAGCTAAGTCCACAGAGGAAGACACTAGGTGAGCAAAACGTCACAATGCAAGGTGCTGAAAGAGAGGAAGGAACAAGTTGCTGTGGGAGGGTGTGACCTCCACAGGTGGCCAGACAATTACAGAGGACATATGGGTATATCGCAGCTGTGTAGATGTCCTCGATTAAAGTTAGTTTTTATTGATTTGTACAGAATTTTAACAGTAAAGATAGACACATTTAAGGACTCATTTTTATTGCTTAATTCTCATATTCAACTAAAATATATATTGTGTATTTGAATTTCCAAACAAAATTCACATGTGCGTAAAGGAATACATTGCATTATTTAATCAGTAGTTCTCCGTGTTGGACACACAGTAGAATTAATGACCTGATGGCAGGAGTGGCAGGGAGCTTTTTAAAAATACAAATGCGTGGGCCACTTTTCCTTGGTGGGCAAGGACCTGAGAGAAATCACGAGGAATGATGGGATGCCCTTGAGGGGAGGAGAGATGTTGACAGTGTTTCCTGGCCCCATGACCCACACTGACCATACATATTCAGGGCACATGCTGGCTTTAGTGGGTTCCAGACCAAGCCTTACCTGCTCCACTGGCAGGTTAGCACCACAGGCACAGCCCTGCCATATGATGGAGATGCAGACTCCCTGGCAGGCCTCATTGCCTCACAGAAATGATTCCCCACCTGGAGCGTTGGTGTTTGAAATCCCATTAGATAGCCATGGCTTTTCTGGAAGCCTTGTGTTCTTCAAAGACATAAGTGCCTCTGAGGAATTACACGAAAACTTATTGGTTATTGGTACCATCTGGGGGCTCATTTCCTGAGAGCAGGTTTTGAAAGAAGGCGGCAAGGTGAATTTATGAGATTTGGATTCTTGACTGAGAGCTGAAAAAGGGTACAAGGAAGAGAAAGTGTCTGTTTGGTTCTCTCCAGGTAGCATCCCTCAGCATGGGCCTGTACCTACTGACCACCTCAAAGTAGAATCACTGCTTTATTTACTTACTTATTTATTTATTTTGCGGTACGCGGGCCTCTCACTGCTGTGGCCTCTCCCGTTGCGGAGCGCAGGCTCCGGACGTGCAGGCTCAGCGGCCGTGGCTCACGGGCCCAGCCGCTCCGCGGCATGTGGGATCCTCCCGGACCGGGGCGCGAACCCGCGTCCCCTGCATCGGCAGGCGGACTCTCAACCACCGCGCCACCAGGGAAGCCCAACTGCTTTATTTAAATGTCATTGACGACTCTTAATACTTCCCTAATGACATGAGGATGCTTTTGCATCCAGTTTTGACCTTTCTGTTTGCTATGGAAAAACTTCCTCTTTCAAGTGGGATTCATGTCAAGAGAACCAAATAAGAAGCAAATAGAAAAATGAAATTTTTCTCCCCACAAATGGGGAGAAAAATCACTGAATCCTTACAAAACAACCGGCATTGGTCAAGGTGGTGCTCCTCTATATGCTACCTGCATGTTATACCGATATATGTGTCCTTCTGGCTCAGAACAATAAGCACCTCTCCTCAGAGAGGCTGGGCATGGATTGCTCTGTAGAGCACTTAGCACATTCTGAGTGCTCTGTAAATGTCGGGGATATGAGATCATCTTCAGGGGATGTCGCCTCAGAGGAAGGTGCCATGCGGATACTAGTATTGTTACTCTTTTAGCACAAATTTATAATTGACTTTCTGTTAAACATTGCAACAAAAATTCATTCTGTATGATTACAGTCATTAAACAAATGCCTGGTAATAAATGCTTTCTTATTAGCATTCCTCACATCACTGGGGTAATACCATATAAGGCTGTTGCTCCATTGTCAGATTAATTGGGATGCACAACTTGCCTTTTGCAGTAGAGCCTGCACACAGCTTTATAGCAGCCGGACCATGATTTAAGGCTACTGCAGGACTAATTTATCTTCGAGTTTTTTCCTATTGCTCTTGCCATTCCGTTAGGTAGAATTTAGAAGTTAATTACAGCATACAAGTAGCTTAAGGCAATTTCTACCTGCTAAAAAAAGCAGTGTGTTTTTTAAAACCAAAATGCAGGCGAGAGCTCTCCCACCATTCTTTTGATGCCGAGACTAACCCAAACAATAAGGACTGTGAAGGTTTTCACCTGTTTTTGCATTGGGATGGTCACGCCAAGAATCACCTGCCTTCTTAGCAAGCAGGACAGAAATAGTTAAGTCCTGAAGGCTATGAGTTAAAAACTCTGCCTGAGGGACACTCAATGTGAGGTGTCCCTGCCAGGTGTTGAGTAGCACTGCCAGGTGTGGACGGAGAAAGGCTGCCCTCCTGCAACTCCGCTTCACAGTCAAGGTCGTCTGACTGGTGCCACCTTAGAAACTGTCCCGGTCCTGTAGAGGACATTGAACGATCACACCCTGCAAGTCAGCTGACTGCTGTGTCATCGCTGCTGCTTTCTGCATCATCGCACTGCCCCAGCCCTGGTTCCTGCCGTTTCCTCATCACAAAGCATACTACTAGGCAAAAAGCAACAGTTTGAAAGTGTTCTCTTCCTGCTGCTCCCTAGCATTTCTTCCGTGAGGAGTATTTACCTTTGTTTAGCCAGGAACAGAGAAGCAGTCTGAATGCACACAATGGCTTCACACTTGGCAGCGTGCATTTCCAGCAGAGCAGGTACTGCTTGGAGCCTGGTGGCCAGACTGCCCCTGGTGGAGCACGGCTGGGTCCCCAGCACTTGTGGGAATAGTGTGTGGGCTTCTCACGCCGCGCAGCTCTACCTGCGGGAATAAAGGCTATAGGACAAAGGAGATGCTGATGCCGTTTGCCTGGCTGGGGCCTGGGCAGGCAGACTCCACCGAACTGATGCTGTGTGACTCTCCCAGCTCCCAGTTCGGGCTGGTCACGGGGGCTGGCTCAGATCCCCGCTCCTCAGTTATAACACGGTTTAAAGGAGAAACCAGACTCACTGACCTAAATCCATCCCAGTCCTCTCTGGATGCGGGGACAGCTGTCGACTAGCAGTGACACAGCCAGCCATCAAGTGGAGAATCGTTGCGACTGCAGTCTGGGTGCAGGTGGAGCCTGGGAGATTGACAGTTTCATTGCGGTCCTCCGATGGCTTCTCTTATTTTCCTAAATAATTGTGCTCGCTAAGTGTACAGTTGCCTGGATTAGTCTGCCTTCCACACAGTCTTCGTCTGCGCTGGTTGGAAATCAGAGTGCCAGGCAAGACTGTTTAGTGCTGGTTCCTTCCTGCATGATGTTATTCAACTAGGATGGGTCACGCTGACAACAAAGAAGGAAGCAGAAAGCATCACTTTATCTTCTCTTGTGATGTTAGCGGAACATAACTGTTCTTCGCAATGATACCCTCCTCTGTGTGTGTGTGCGTGTGATTGTGTGTGTGTTTTAATTCATCTAATCGAAGAGCCTAACAGATATCATCATGGATGTGTGCCTTTTTAGAAATGATGTGGAAAAAAAAGACGATTTGGAAAAAAGCCTGTGGAGACAGCGATTGGAGACAGCTGCACATTTAGGTTATTGCCAATTTGAAATACTTTGGTTTGTGAAGCCGAGCCCTAAGAGACAAGCTGGGTAACTGAGAAGGAGATCGTAGATAAAGAAATAAAAATGACAAGCGTAATGGAGGCTCTGTGGAAGGACTGTCAGAGCATCAGTTCCTGGATGGCAATTTGGCCAGGCTGAGATTGAATAATTCATAGATTGAAATTACCCTGCTTTCACCTTTCCATTTAAACCGGCATGATCTGAATCTCTAATAAATTTTCAAGATAAAGTAAAATGCCAGTTTGAATCTGAAGAGCTTTTAAAACCAGATGCTGCATCCCTGAATCTTTCGGTATCTTTCACAATTATCCTGTGAGAACTGCACTTCATCACGAAGCACCATTACCAGTGAAAATTACTGTGATTACAATAGCAACAGTAGAATACCGTCAAATGATCTCTAATTTACCTAATTTGCTAAGACTGTGTGCTTTTAACGCCCATTGTATGTCACCCTGCCGGGCACCCTGGATCTCTCTTTTGCACCGAAACAAAAGTGAGGCAGTGTGTGTGATACCTTAACTCCCAAAGCAAGGAACATTCTCCTAGGTTACAACGTCTCTTTCGTTGGGTTTGCATTTGTGTGTGTGTGTGTGTGTGTGTGTGTGTATGTGTTTCCATTGCCTATACCCCAAATGTCCATTTGGGGAATTGGTGAGCGTGTTGTATATTTGGGGTTGATTCTTGGATACAGGAGAGCACAGACTTCTTAATTTATACAACCTTTTAATTTTAATGTATACAAGCATGTATTTACCAGAGGGAGGGAAGATTCTGTTCTAGGAGGAGTTTAAAAATGCAGCCAAGATGAGGTGTTCATCTTTGTTTCTTTTTTGAAACCCCTTTCTGCTTTCAGGTTAGAGAGCCTTTCAGGGAATTATAATCCTGGTGTGACGTGTTTAAAACAAAAACAAAGACAAAAACGTTTCAGATTGATAAGAAGCTCAAGAGACATCCAGTAATAACTCTGTGCAGCCCTTATTGAGAGCATGTGTGCCTGAGTGAGTATAGGAAGCTTTGGTCCTAGACTTTGGTTGTGTTTGTGTCTGCTCGCACTCCAAGTAGAAGTCTCACCCAAATAAGTGCTGCAGGTTTTGTCTCATGGGTCACTGTGCCACCTGAGAGAGTGGCATGGTTCTTCAAGCCTCCGTGGAGAACAGACTGTAATCATTTGATAGGCACAGGCACTTGTGGAATTTCACCCTCAGTAGCAGACAGTATGTGGGCTTCTGCTAGTCAAGTGATTTAAGTTTGACTCTCTAGGTAGGGTTTCCGAGGAATGACAATCTCTGCTGAGGAAGGTAGGGTTGAAACATACCTGTCTAATATTGCGAGTTGTTTGCTGAAGACCCTGAGCTCTGGTATATTTCTTAATCCATTATCCCAGCTTTACCTCTTCCTGCACCCCTGCAAACACCTTTGGCAGAAGGAGGTAAGTTGTATTTCTAATCATTTCTATAGTCGATGATGTTCCTTGTTGTCTGGTTTCAGTGGGTATATGTTTTTTATGTTATACTTTCTTTCCACTTACTGTTATTCTCACTAACCTCAGGATAATAAACGACTTTTTTTTCCTGTGTTTTTTTCTAAATACAAATGAAACATGGTATTTTTTAAAAGTGATTTAAATATAGGTTTTTTTCCCCCTTTGTCTGAATACATACAAAGTTTTAAGGCTTTCCAAAGGAAAGGGGGAAACAGTTTTACATTGTAAATAATTTGTTTAAAAATAGCAGCAATTCACTAGAGTTCAACTCTGTTACCATACTGTTTTGTGAGAAAGCTCACATTTCTAATACTGAACCTATTATTCTTATCTTTCGAGGAAGAAGCTTGGCTCTTAGTGACAAAGGGCTTTTCACAAACCCACACTGCCTAGGTGCCAAAGTGTTTTCTTTTGTGTGTGTGGGGGGCCGGGAGGGGGGGGGTAGAAAGAAACATAGTCTTGATATTCTGCACAAGGTTTTAAATTCCTGGCATTTTAAAGCTCTCCAATAGTCAAAATTGGAGCAGGGTAATTAATCACTGATTGAGCAAACTGGTTTACAAGTCTGATATTTAAGTAGTCACAGGTATCCTAAAATTCTCTAAGAATAATTGGAAATCAGATTTTTGTTACTTTTTTGGGAATGAGAAACTAATTGTATTCACTTGATAAAATAGCAAATTTGAAACTGATAGTTTTATGATTCAAGTATTTGTACTTCATATTCTTGGAAAATGAGAGGTTCGTTTTATTTTGTTAGGATGCAAGTGCCACTAGTGCTATCGTGTGTTAGTGCTTGATGATATTGATGATATTGAAATTCCCTTGTTTTGTCACAAAAAAGAAAAGATTCAACATTTAGAGCTGCTAACTTAAAAATCTTGAACTCCAGTATTTCTCTAAAATTAAATTTTCTTTTCAAACTATATTTAAGTCATTGAATGTAAATGATCATGGTATTATAAAATAAGTTCTTGAGATAATTTCTAATCCATTGACAATATTTTTCACTATGGATATGTCTTACTTATAATGCTCTAGATAAGCATAATGGTTGAAAAAGACTACCAGGATAACTTTACAATTGCAAGTAATTTGAAAAAATTAAAGAATCAGCTGTAAAGTAGGGATTAATTTGGGTGAGTCTCAGATACTGTCATGGCTTAACACTATTTTGTACCTTTTTTTTTTTTTTTTTGATGAGCGTGAGAAAAATAGGTAAAAAGTTATCCCCTCCCTCCTAACTCCTAACCCCCAATCACTACAGAGCATCAGCTACAGTTAGCAGGAGTGATTTAAAATGTAAACACCAGAACCACACTCATAGAATCCACAAGAATGCCTCATATTTTAAGATAGGATGTGCAAACTTTATCGCTTAATAACTGCAGTCTTTTCTGCAATACAAATACTTTGGTGAACAGATGCATTTCACATATAGTCAAATAGAATATTCCTAGTTGATATGAGATTTCTCTAATTAACAAATGCTACAAGGACAATGGCAGAGTATAGTTTTCCCTAAGTTTTAGGAGTGTAGTAATGAAACATGCTTTTACCAAGTACCAATATTTGTGCTATCCTAGGCTGCCAAAGAGAAAAAGGCAGGTGAGACCAAAAAAACAGGTGAAGATCAAAGAAAAGCACTCACATTATTTAGTGAGGCTTTTTTAAAAAAAAAATAGCATGATCAAAAGATTGAAAATCTTGTGTCTGTGTACTGTCTTTTTTTTTTTTTGCTGTACGCGGGCCTCTCACTGTTGTGGCCTCTCCCGTTGTGGAGCACAGGCTCAGCGGCCGTGGCTCACGGGCCCAGCCACTCCGCGGCATGTGGGATCTTCCCGGACTGGGGCATGAACCCGTATCCCCTGCATCAGTAGGCTGACTCTCAACCACTGCGCCACCAGGGAAGCCCCACCAGCTGTTCTTTTACTTGGGTTCTTCTCTGCCTCTTCCCTCCCCTACTTTTCCCAATAGGTTTTTCCCTTTTCCACTTCCTTCTGACTCCTAACTTTTTTTTCTCAGAACAGAAAATCAAATCTCTTCATTTTTCAAGTCATTCTTCTGCATGCAATTTCAGGGAAATGATTATGGGACGCAAAGGTAGGGAGTTAAAGAATCACAAGAACTCTTAAAGGGGTTGGTCACTTATGTTATAAAAACATAAATGAGTTAAGGATTGCCCTCTCAAGACCTCTTCATGAATCCATCTCTTGAATACAGTCTTGTGGGTAAGATTTATCCAATCCTCTCTAAACCCTAGACCAAGCTTCTTTATAATCTGTACTAGTTCCTAAGAATAAGGACATTCTCTCTGCTTCCCAAATCTGCTAAGTTTCATAGACTCAGCTTCTGGTCACCAGCTCTGGTCCATAACATTTCCATTAGTAGCAGCACAAGGCCTGACTCTTAAATTATGCTTGGCCCTGACCCCCCAGGATGAGGAAATTCTCAAATCTTTGGTCCATGTACACATGGCACTTTCTAGGTGGCTTCTCCCTCGGGCCATCTTTCTTCATTCAGTTCAGCATGCCTAAAGCTTTCATGAGATATTAGATAAAAAGATCATTAGATAAAAAGATCATTAGATCTTTGTAGCTGGATCTATCTTTGGCTGGATTGCCACCAATTCACCTATTTTTATAAAGTACTAGTTGGTTATAACAGACCAGCTAAAAGTTTAGGTTTTGTAATTAGACAAACCTGGATTGTAATCTGTATTGCCACTTAACTAGCAACATTACTCTAAGCCAAGTTACTCAACCATTTTGAGCTTCACTTCTTCAAAGGGTTGCTGTGAATATTAAATTCCATTTATATATTATATAACATATACATATTAGTTATATATAAATAATACACAAATTATAATTGATTTATATATTTATATTTTATTTATATAATTATATATTATTTATATATAAACAATGTATATATTATATAATATATAATTATATGACATTTTATTAAGTACATATAATGTATTTAGCATAATGCTTGGCACCCACTTGGCACCCACTTGGTATATATTAATGTCCTTATCATCATCATCACCATCACTACCATCATCATCATATCAACCAAAGGTGCCATCCTCCTAGAACTCAACTGGCCCTCCATCAGTCTGGATTCTCTAATACAGCGGTCCCTAACCTTTTTGGCACCAGGGACTGGTTCCGTGGAAGACAGTTTTTCCACCGACTGGGGTTGGGTGGGGAATGGTTTCTGGATGATTCAAGCACATAACATTTATTGTGCACTTTATTTCTATTATTATTACATTGTAATATATAATGAAATAATTATACAAAGCAATTGATTTATTATGGTGTCTGTGCAGTGAAACCTCTCTGCTAAGGATAATCTGTATTTGCAGCCGCTCCCCAGCGCCAGCATCACTGCCTCAGCTCCACCTCAGATCATCAGGCATTAGATTCGCATAAGGAGCGCACAACCTAGATCCCTCACATGGGCAGTTCACACTAGGGTTTGCACTCCTATGAGAATCTAATGCCGCCTCTGATCTGACAGGAGGTGGAGCTCAGGCAGTAATGCCAGTGATGGGGAGTGGCTGTAAATACAGATGAAGCTCCTCGCTTGCCTGCCACTCACCTCCTGCTGTGCGGCCCGGTTCCTAACAGGCAACAGACTGGTACTGGTCCGTGGCCTGGGGGTTGGGGACCCTTGCTCTAATAGATCCTAGCAGACTGCCCTCTCTTACCATGTCCAAATTTGCTTATTTTATTGGACCTCACATTAAATTTCCCCCCTTTTTTAAGGTCTAAGAAGGCCCCTCCCCCCAGCTTTCAGTTTGGTGTGGAGCAGAAACAACCAATAGAACTCACTGAATGATCAAGCTCTTCCAGGTGAGGGCTCCAGGTTTTCCTCAGTTGTTCCCCATGAGACTGCCCTCATTCTTTCAGAATTCTACATTACAAAGTCAAATTGTGGAATATGTGCAAGCATAGTTTTAATTTAATTTTAACAAAACGGGGAGACACAGGGTCTTTCCGTCTAGGAGGGTCAAAGGTAGAATTGTGGAAGATTAATTTCCTTCCACATCGATGCAAAACATAGCAGATGACTGAGGATATACCAGAGAAACACAGCCTTTAGGCTCGGCAAGAGGGACCTCTGCCCTGGGCACCGTGCTTTTGAGAACTGCACTTCAGAGCACCCTGCTCTGCCCCTCAGCTGTCATGCCCTGTCACAGCACTCCCCACAGGGCAAAGTCAGTGCGTCAAGGGGACTCGTCCATCCAGAGCCAGCGCTTCCCCTCGCCTCTAGAGCATACTTCCTGGAATCCTGAATTCCTGCATGAGCATCTCTGTGTAAACATCCTGGGCTGAGGATGAAGGATGCTGCCAGTGTATGTACTCCTATGCCTGAGAGGTGGGCAGGGGAGGCTGTTGGGGGGCAGCCTCAGGCTGTAATCGAGCAGGACCCTGTGGGGCCTTCCCGGGAGAGACTCCTCCCCCATATCCTCTGCTGAAGCTCCTCTCTCAAGTGCCCAGATAATACTATCTGATGCATGTTTCCTGAGTTGTTTTACAGATGAGAAAACCCCCACCAAATGGAAGAAATTAACTACCTGATGACCATGAGCACGTAGCCCTCACGCCTACTGGGGCCTAAGGATTGATCACGTTAACCACTGTGACACCTGTTACCTCACCATCAACCAATCAGAGAATTGTGCATGAGCTGATCACGTACCCTGGGATGCCCCTCCCTCACCTGGCCTTTAAAAATACTTTGCTGAGGGCTTCCCTGCCGGTGTAGGGGACATGGGTTCGTGTCCCGGTCCGGGAAGATCCCACATGCCGCGGAGTGGCTGGGCCCGTGGGCCATGGCCACTAAGCCTGCGCGTCCGGAGCCTGTGCTCCGCAACGGGAGAGGCCACAACAGTGGGAGGCCCGCGTACCACACACACAAAAAATACTTTGCTGAAACCCATGGAGGAGTTGAGTGTTTTGAGCACTAGCTGTCCTGGACTCTGCTTGGGGCCTTGCAGTAAACGCTGCACATTCCTTCACCACAACCAGGTGTCAGTAACTTGGCTTTACTGTGCGTGCGTGAGAGGACCCAAGTTTGGTTGGGTAAGAAGGTAGGCTGGAGTATCCACACATGTGGGAGCCGCCTTTCCTAACGCAAGAAAGCACTGGGAGTGAGCAGAGGGGCTGGGCAGCCCAGAGGCTGCTGCCCGTATAGCCACCACATTCGGGCATAGAAACCCGGAGCAGGGAAGAACCCCACGTTCCGTTCTGGTCTTGGGAAGGAGGATTTGTCAAGGTAAGAGAGTAGAATTTATTTTCTTTAACAACATGTTGGCTTTATTTGTACCTTTTAAGTATTTAGAGATGGTGTGGAGCCCTCTGTCTGTACTCTTGCCGAGACCCTGCTCACGGTGGTCAAGCCTGAAGCTGAGCTCGCTTTTGGAGGCTCAGTCCCCCCAAAACCTGATTGGTTGGCCGTTATTGTGTTCGTGGACAAGTCGGTCTTCAAGTACAAAGGGAAAAAGCCTGTTTGCTCACTCAAATCTAGGAAGCTTATTCTCTAACTGAGGTTTTTAATCCCCAAAGTTTTTGAAAGTAAATTCAGAAAGTATCAAAGTTCCATTTTGTATTTATGTATAGAACATTCTATGGGTAAAAAAAATGTGAAAATGATACTCTCTACTGACATATTAAAGAGGTAAACTGTTTTTTTGTACTTGACCTAGCCAGAAAGCCAGCAGCTAACTGAATTAGATAGGGGGCTGGGCAGGATTGGTACATTAGAGGCTATGGACCCAAAGTCGCCATTTTATTGAGCTACTTAAAGACATGATCTCTCTTTCACTGCACTGACTACGATATTTGGTACTGAAGAGGTGAGTTGAAAACAGAGAAGTTGAAAAATTAACAACTGGCAGAAGGAGAGTCCCTGTTTCATAAAATAAATCCTAGAGTATATATGATTTTTTTAAAAATTGGATTTTCAAAAGAAAATTCAGGGGTCAAAAAGAGATTTGGGAAGCATGGAGAGGGAATATGCCCAGGGCTGTGGGTGTTTACACACAGTAAATGATAGACGTGTTAAATGTCATTTAGTCCAGCATAAAACACAGGGGCTAACGTAGCCGAGTCTGGAGCCCGTCAGCCGGGATTTGAATCCTGATTTTGTTGCTTTACCATCTGTGTGAACTTTGAGTTTTTAACCCCTCTGGTTTTCAGTTTCCTCATACGTAAAGTAGGGATAATAGTGCCTTCCTTGGGCTTCCCTGGTGGCACGGTGGTTAAGAATCCATCTGCCAATGCAGGGGACACGGGTTCAAGCCCTGGTCCGGGAAGATCCCACATGCTGCAGAGCAACTAAGCCCATGAGCCACAACTACTGAGCCTGCACGCCTAGAGCCTGTGCTCTGCCACAAGAGAAGCCACCGCAATGAGATGCCTGTGCACCGCAACAAAGAGTAGCCCCCGCTGACCACAACTAGAGAAAGCCCGCACACAGCAACGTAGATGTAACGCAGCCAAAAATAAATTTTTAAAAAAGTGCCCTCCTTGGAAGGTAGGAATGAGGATTAACTTAGTTAATATTCACAAAGCTCTTAGGAGACTGCTGGCTCACAGTAGATGCTATAGAAGCATTTGTTAAATAACAGAGTAAAAATGGAAGATGAAGAAATTCAAGACAAGAGAAGTTATTAACTTGTTCCCCATTTCCCAGTGAATTAATAAAAGATCCACCATCCAACACAGATATTCAAATATCAGCCCTGATTCTTAGAGTGGCACATTGCCCAAGAGCTGATTTTGGCCAAAATAAAAATATCTATTTGTGTCACTTATTAGATGTCTAAAGGAGAAGGAAAAGGAACTTTAAAAAATACTGTAGTATATTATTCTGATATATTTTAAAAGTTTTTTCCTACCTTTTCTGTATTTAAACGTTGTTTTTTACATTGTCATTCCCTTTTCAAGTTAACTCTTATTCCTAGCCAATAATCTACCAAGAGAGCTTACTACCTCACTCCAGTGCATTAAGTACTCCAGAAAAAGGGCCGTTGCCACACACACACACACACACACGCACATCCCATCATTGTACGGTGCAGTGAGTCTCATTACAAAAATAATGCAAATGTATGAAAGAAATTGGGAAAATGCACAGAAGCATAAGAAGCAAAATAAACCTCAACAATAGTCCCACTATTAAGACAAGCATTGATTGTCTATATGATACAACTGTGTGTGTAAATAAATTATAAAGATTGGACTTAAATTGCATATCCTGCTTTGTAACCTGCTTTTAAAAAAATGAGTGTATCAAGAACAGAGCCCTTTAATTGCTGTATATTATTCCAATATACAATCCTTTTAGTGGGACATTTAAGTTTTTCCAGATTTCTACTATTATAGATGTAATTGCAAACATGAAAAGTTTAACGTGGCAGAATACATTCAGAAGCAACCAAGGTCTTTCCTCCTCTTCCCAAGGACCCGCATAGGCCTTTGAGTTTTGGTTATCTGTACTTTCCTTGGTCCCTAGGGGCAAGTCAGTAGGCCCTTGTGTTTTCAAAAGTGTGTGTTCAGGGAGATGAGTCAACTGGGAGTCCTACATAGGAAAGCGTTGGAGGCTTTGAACGTCTAGAGTCAAGAGGGAAAAGAGCCAGACCGGAAGCACAAGGTGGACTATTCCAAGATTCGGAATGAGGGGTGGGTTCCTCAGGAGGAGGCAACCGTCAGTAGGCTGTGGTGGCATCAAGCTGGTGGTGGCATCCTGGAGGTGCAGAACTTTGAATGGGGGACTGTGGGATTGCCTGGGGACTACTCTACATTCCTGTGGCTGAGGTGGGTCCAGAGGGTCGTGGTGTCATTAGCAGAGGCTGTGGACATGACAAAATGCATGCAAACCTAGAGAGAGAAACTCCCTTCCCTAGGTTCTTCAACTGCTTAAGCCCAAGGATTCTCCACAACCCCAAGGGCTGCAAGAGGAAAACTAGAACTCGGAAAATAATTGAGCATCCCACCAACTCTAGCTGGTGGTGATCTACTAGGCTTAATGTTGTTTGGGAAGATGATATGGTACCCAAGTCTCAGGGGTACACTTCTTGTATGTATAACTTAGTATGCCTGATGATCTGCTTAGTATAAATTCCTAGAAATGAAATTACTAAAAAAAGGGTCCAGTTTGAAGGCTTTTTGTATATCCTGTGTCTTACAAGTTTCTGTATTTTTCAAGTCCACTGATTCTTCTATTTCTCTCTCACAAAGGATTGTTAGGGAAAGGGGGAAAAGCAAAATTAGCCAAGCTAATTGATCATTAAATATAAATTTCCATTTATAATCTTCCTCATCTCAGAAGACTTCAATTACTGGATTACTTTATTGATAAGCCCAAGTGATAGTTAATCATTAAGTAAGCAAACAACATAAATTCCCACATGAGCGAGTGACATGCACTTTATCAGTTATGCAGACTGTCAAGAAATTATCTAAAAAACCCAACTCCTTGGCAGCCTTGCCAGCTGTATGACCTTGAGCAAGCTACTTCTCTGAGCTTCAATTTCCTCTTCTCTAAGCGATGGGTAATAAAAGGACTGACTTCTTGGGGTGATTGGGAGAATTAGAAGCGGCGATACATGAGATACACTAGAAGAATACCTGGCACCTGGTGAGCACTCTATGAATGTCATCCTCAGAGCATGCAGCATGCCTCCCAAGGCAGACCTCCTTCCTGAAGCCCCAGTGTCACCTCTCTTGCTCTCCTCACCTCAGGCGCCAGCTCTACTGAAATACTTGCTGTGCTCTAACCTTGCCCTGCTCTCATTTTTCTTGCCTACAATTGTACGCACTGCTTTTCTGCCTGGAATGACCTTGACTCCTTTCTTTTCCTAGTGAATTCTCTTATCATCCTTCAAGATTTAGCTCCTGTGTTATCCCTCTCCCTGCAAAGCCCTTCAGCCTGAGCTGGGCATCCCTCTGCTGTCCACTTATGAGATGTGGCAGAGTGTATTTTAATTGCTTGTTTACGCTGCTGTACCCCACCCCCAGGTAAGCTCCCCAAGGTCAGGGAACATGCTAGATTTTCTGTTGTATCTCCAGGGCCCAGCCCAGTGTGGCCCATCATAAATCCTCAATAATCATGTGCTGAATGACTGCATTTGTCACAAGGTCACCAGGGGAAGAACGGGACCATTTATATTCGTAGTGTTTTTGAGCATTTCCACAAACATCTCATTTGATTTCTATGGACCAAACAAGCAGGGATAATTCCCACTCTTATAGATGTGGAGATGGAGACTCAGGGAAGCTAAAGCTCTTATCCAAGGAGCCCTAGCCTGCAAGAACCGAAGCCCAGTGCCTCTTCTCCTGGCCAGTTTTTGTTTTGCTTTGTTTTTGCATTACACAGCTCCATCTTTCTAGAGCAGAGTCTCTATAAGACACTGTGTGTGCTTTCGACTAAGGGCTGATCTTTCCAAGTAGGAGTTAAAAGAGGTTAGAAACAGCAACGGAAATCCTGGAGACAGGTGAGCTGGTTGGAAAACTGGAGTAGCTGATGAAGGAACGGAAGACAGAAGAGTCTGGGTTTTTTTTTTTTTTTTTTTTTTTTCTCTCTCTCTTTATTGGAGTATAATTGCTTTACAATGTTGTGTTAGTTTCTGCTGTATAACAAAGTGAATCAGCCATATGTGTACTTATACCCCATATCTCCTTCCTCTTGCGTCTCCCTCCCACCCTCCCTATCCCACCCCTCTATAGAGTGGGTCACGAAGCACCGAGCTGATCTCCCTGTGCTATGCAGCAGCTCCCCACTAGCTATTTTACATTTGGTACTGTGTGTATGTCGATGCTACTCTCACTTCGTCCCAGCTTCCCCTTCCCGCTCCATGTCTTCAAGTCCATTCTCTACATCTGTGTCTTTATTCCTGCCCTGCCAGTAGGTTCATCAGTACTGTTTTTTTTTTTTTAGATTCCATATATGTGTGTTAGCATACGGTATTTGTTTTTCTCTTTCTGACTTACTTCACTCTGTATGACAGACTCTAGGTCCATCCACCTTGTTACAAATAACTCAATTTTGTTCCTTTTTATGGCTGAGTAATATTCTATTGTATATATGTGCCACATCTTCTTTATCCATTCATCTGTCGACAGGAAGACCCGGGTTTTGTGGAGGTGCTTTGGGAAGGTGGGAGAATGGACCCCAGTGTGATGTGCCCACCTCTGAGTTTGAAAAGTGGATCAGAATACTTCCCATCCACTTTTCCAGAGGGCTTTAGGCCAACACAAACCATTTTGATTCTCTTTCCTTCTTGAGGCCTCAGGACACTTTAAAACCTGCCTCTGTGATTCTCGCCCATGGGTACATGGAGCTGGTTCAGGGTCCATCAACCAAATGGAAATCAGCTGCCTGCTTTCCCCTGCTATACTCTGAACCTTCCATTCAGAAGCGGTAATTGATACCCCACCAGTTATCTTTCTTGGTTTTTACAAGATTGGTGAGGCAGGAAGGATCCACTCTTGACCATGGTTGCATTTATGTTCAAGAAGAATGAATGCTTTTCAGAATTTCATGCCCCAGATACCAGTAACAAAGGAGCTGTGATGGACAACGTTTAATTTCATTATCCCTCCTTGGAGGCTGATAATTAAACGATGCTTTATTAGAAGTGTTGTAGAGTTAAGCTGTGCTCTTCCATGCTGCCTTTAATTTTCAGTCCCTTCTGCTTTGTGAGTGAGGATAATGGCCATTGTTTATATATTACTTTCCAATTTTCAAAGCATTCTCATCTATGTTATCTCATTTGTTTCTTATGACCCTGAACTTGGAGCATAGAGAATTGAAACAACTTAAAGTCATCCAGATGGTGAGCAAGCAGATCAGAAACTCAGCTCCTGACTGCAGACTCGGGTTCTCTGCTCACCTCTCTGAGGATATTCTGACCAGGATTCACCTGATGCCCAGTCTAAGGCTAGCCTGCCAGGACAATTCCCGGAAGCATGAATTAGCATTCCATACAACTTCAAGGCTTCTGAAATCAAATTTTGAAGATGAGTGGTTTGGGGAGGAAAGGACTGAGTGAAAACTTTCAGACCCAATTCAAAGGCAGAGTCCTCCTTTCCATTCTCATACCATGAACGTTAACTCTTTTGGCAGAATAATTGTAAATGTTCAGGAATTGTAGTCTTAAAAAAGATTTCATGCATTTCTAACAATGGGCCTTTTATGATAAGGCCAGTTGTTAGCAGGAAGGCAGCAAGATAACTGGGTGAAAAGCATGGAATAGGGAATGAAACGGACTTGCCTTTCAAGCCAGCTTTGCCATGGACTGGCTGTGTGACCTTGAGAAGTTATTTACTCTCTCTGGGCCCTTAGTTTCTTAATTTTTACAATGTAAATAATAACTACCTTGTAATGTTGTGAGGATTCCCAGTAGCATGTCCCTCCAACACTTAGAACACCAGTTCATTAGTAGATGCTTGATAAAAAAATCTGTTGAATTGGATGAAATGAATTTGAGATACATATGGTGCACCTACGTGGAGTCTGGAGCCTGGTGAAAACAACAAGGGCTTTCAGCTATCAAAGCTCTACAGAAGCACCTGAAGCGAATAAGTTACCTTAAATTAATCTAGCAATGGCATAAAAATAAATGTATGAAACAGATGATTTGTTTGGTTATTGTGAAATCAATCTCAGCTCTCATTTTGGTTGTTTAAGAGACTGGAGGGGAAGAAAGTGCTTTTAATATTTTATTTTTTATTTAACATCTTTATTGGAGTATAATTGCTTTACAATGTTGTGTTAGTTTCTGCTGTATAACAAAGTGAATCAGCTATATGTATACAGCTGACAAAGGATTAATCTCCAAAATGTACAAGCAGCTCACGCAGCTCAATGTCAGAAAGTGTCTTTTAGATCATCTTGAAACATGGTTAAGAAAAGGGACTTTGCCCCAGTCTTCCTCATGCTTTCCGGCTGACAAGTATAGACTAGCTGGAATCTTCAGTGGGTTTGTGAACTTCAGGCCACTGGTACACCAAAATTGCACCATATTTGCAAATCTTGTGTAAGTTCACAATGGGGCATTGTCTTCTCTGCTCCAGGGTATGAGGATTGCCTGGAAAAAAAGGTTAGTTGTTGCCATGACGGAACTTGGTATAGCCAAGACTACAGTGCAGTATTGAAGCAGAAATAAACCATGGGCTCTTGACATGTTTGCCAAGTGATTTACGAATGTGTTTACTTAAAAAGTAAGCATAACACATAATCTTATATAATATTATGTCGAGGGAAGTTTTGTGACTCTATAAAGTGCCCAAATCATATTCAAGTAATGGCTTCACATCTCCCTAATACGATCTCAGATCAATTTTTAGTTTTATCCAAAAATCTTGATTTCCTGATCTTTTACTTATGCCTCATTTATCCAGTTCTCTTTTTTTTTTCTTGACATACCTGAAACTAGTTTTGAATAAGAGGAACAGTATTAACCTTAGAACCTCTAAAAGCAAAGTGTTGTTGGAAGTTTTCCAGTGAAGTAGATGGAGTGGGAGAAAGCGTGTCCTTGTATTTTTTTTTTTTTTTGGTATTTCACAGCGCTTTGAGAGGTAGGGAATTTACAGCTTTGAAATAGTGAATCAAATCATCATAGACCTAATGAGATCACCTGATCCAATCTCCAGACTCCAGGCAACAGAATGTCTAAATCTTCTAAGACACATAGTAATGAATATCTCTCAACTTCAAGATCTTGAAGGATAGAGACATTGCTGTCTGCCTTAATAACCTGACTGAAGGGCTAAAAACTATTTTCT
>RJWK010042457.1:0-19155 GCA_004363435.1 Platanista minor
TGTTGCTTGTTTCATCTTTAGTTCTTCAAGGTCCTTGTTAATTCTATTTCCAAGGTTTTGGATCATCTTTACTATCATTATTCTCAATTCTTTTTCAGATAGATTGCCTATTTCCTCTTCATTTGTTAGGTCTGGTGGGTTTTTATCTTGCTCCTTCATCTGCTGTGTGTTTTTCTGTCTTCTCATTTTGCTTATCTTACTGTGTTTGGGGCCTCCTTTTTGCAGGCTTCAGGTTCGTAGTTCTCGTTGTTTTTGGTGTCTGTCTGCAGTGGCTAAAGTTGGTTCAGTGGGTTGTGTAGGCTTCCAGGTGGAGGGGACTAGTGTCTGTGTTCTGGTGGATGAGCCTGGATCTTGTCTTTCTGGTGGGCAGGTCCACGTCTGGTGGTGTGTTTTGGGGTGTCTGTGGACCTATTATGATTTTAGGCAGCCTCTCTGCTAATGGGTGGGGTTGTGTTCCTGTCTTGCTAGTTGTTTGGCATAGGGTGTCCAGCACTGTAGCTTGCTGGTCGTTGAGTGAAGCTGGGTGCTGGTGTTGAACTAGAGATCTATGGGCGATTTTCGCTGTTTGATATTATGTGGAGTTGGGAGGTCTCTTGTACACCGGTGTCCTGAAGTTGGCTCTCCCACCTCAGAGGCACAGCACTGACTCCTGGCTGCAGCACCAAGAGCCTTTCATCCACACGGCTCAGAATAAAAGGGAGAAAAAGTAGAAAGAAAGGAAGAAAGAAAGAAAGAAAGAAAGGAGGGGAGGGAGGAAGGAAGGAAGGAAGGAGGGAAGAAAGGAAGGAAGGAAGGGAGGAAGGAGGGAAGAAAGGAGGGAAGGATGGGAGGGAGGAAGGAAGAAAGAAAGGAAGAAAGGATAAAATAGAATAATGTAAGGTAAAATAAAGGTTATTAAAATAAAAAATAATTATTAAGATAGAAAAAAATTTTTAAGGTAAAAAAAAAAACCAGACGGATAGATCCCTAGGACACATGGTGAAAGCAAAGCTATACAGAAAATCTCACACAGAGGAATACACATACACACTCATAAAAAGAGGAAAAGGGCAAAAAAATAATAAATCTTGCTCTCAAAGTCCACCTCCTCAATTTGGGATGATTTGCCGTCTATTCATGTATTCCACTGATGCAGGGTACATCAAGTAGATTGTGGGATTTAATCCGCTGCGCCTGAGGCTGCTGGGAGAGATTTCCCTTTCTCTTCTTTGTTCGCACAGCTCCCGGGACTCAGCTTTGGATCTGGCCCGGCCTCTGCGTGTAGGTCGCCGGAGGGCGTCTGTTCTTCGCTCAGACAGGACGGGGTTAAAGGAGCCGCTGACTCGGGGGCTCTGGCTCACTCAGGCCAGGGGGAGGGAGGGGCACGGAGTGCGGGGCAAGCCTGCGGCGGCAGAGGCCGGCGGGACGTTGCACCAGCCTGAGGCGCGCTGTGCGTTCTCCCGGGGAAGCCGTCCCTGGATCACTGGACCCTGGCGTTGGCGGGCTGCACAGGCTCCGGGAGGGGAGGTGTGCAGAGTGACCCGTGCTCGCACACGGGCTTCCTCGTGGCAGCAGCAGCAGCCCTAGCGTCTCAGGCCCGTCTCTGGGGTCCGCGCTCTTAGCCGCGGCTCGCGCCCGTCTCTGGAGCTCCTTTAAGCAGCGCTCCCAATCCCCTCTCCTCGCTCATCAGGAAACAAAGAGGGAAGAAAAAGTCTCTTGCCTCCTCGGCAGGTCCAGACTTTTCCCGGACTCCCTCCCGGCTAGCCGTGGTGCACTAACCCCCTGCAGGCTGTGTTCACGCCGCCAACCCCAGTCCTCTCCCTGCGCTCCGACCGAAGCCCAGCCCGAGCCTCAGCTCCCAGCCCCGCCCGCCCCGGCGGGGGAGCAGACAAGCCTCTCGGACTGGTGAGTGCCGGGTCGGCGCCGATCCTCCATGCGGGAATCTCTCCGCTTTGCCCTCCGCGCCCCTGTTGCTGTGCTCTCCTCCGCGGCTCCGAAGCTTCCCACCTCCGCCTCCCGCAGTCTCCCCCCATGAAGGGGCTTCCTAGTGTGTGGAAACCTTTCCCGCTTCACAGCTCCCTCCCACTGGTGCCGGTCCCGTCCCTATCCTCCTGTCTCTGTTTTTCCTTTTTTCCTTTGCCCTACCCAGGTACGTGGGTAGTTTCTTGCCTTTTGGGAAGTCTGACGTCTTCTGCCAACGTTCAGTAGGTGTTCTGTAGGAGTTGTTCCACGCGTAGATGTATTTCTGGTGTATCTGTGGTGAGGAAGGTGATCTCCGCGTCTTACTCTCCCGCCGTCTTCTTCCATCTAAACCTTATGTTTTTACATGAAATCTAATTTGTTTTCTCTATGTGATCATCAAAAAAATATGAATTTATTGAAAATGTGAATACCATCTATTATAGGCATCATTTTTACCAATTATAATGAAAATTAACAGTGAACATGGGATTCGGTTAACCCCTTCGGTCTCTAGCTAAATGCTGAGGAGGGTCAGACATATTTTGCAGCATAACTTATGAGTCCGCGTTACTAATGGAGAAGGCAGAGCCGTACTGTACTTATACAGTTGAGAAAGTATCTGGATTCAGAATAAATGTAATCTTTATACTTCAGTTTCCAGAATATCCTTTTAAATTATATGTTAAACGAGAACACTTTTTTTTTAATATAAATTTATTTATTTATTTATTTTTGGCTGCGTTGGGTTTTCCTTGCGGTGCGTGGGCTTCTCATTGCAGTGGCTTCTCTTGTTGTGGAGCACGGGCTCTAGGCGCGCGGGCTTCAGTAGTTGTGGCTCACGGGCTCTAGAGCACAGGCTCAGTAGTTGTGGTGCACGGGCTTAGTTGTTCCATTGCATGTGGGCTCTTCCCGTACCAGGGATTGAACCCGTGTTCGATCCTGCAGTGGTTAAGAAATCCCCCTGCATTGGCAGGAGGATTTCTTAACCGCTGCGCCACCAGGGAAGCCCCGAGAACACTTTTTAAAAGACCTCTATTTAACATAAAGTCAGTTACCAGATCTCAGATTCAACTTTTGATTATAGTTTATTTATTTATGTGAATCTACAGCAACTTCATTTTCAAGAGGTTTTGATTACATTTCCATTGGTCCTGCTTTTTCTTGTATGAGTTTTGGATAAATCATTAGAAGTTAGGTATCATATCTGCACTTGTGTAATGCAACAATATACTCTAAGGATAAACAAAATAAAGTCCATAAAGCAATAATGCCTCAGAAGGAGAGTACTTACTTTTAACACATTATTTAGCGAGTAATTATTCCCACTTCCAAAAGCAGAGTGTCACCCCCTAAATGAATGCCGTCTGCTAAGAAAGGTCATCCCGCTTCCACAAATGAAGATTTTATTTACCAAGAAGAATTTACTGATCCAAGGATAAGGCTTCTTGATATCTTTATTCAAGCTCTTAATACTAGCCTTGAATTTGTTTTTTTTTTTTTGTAGGTTTTATATTAAAGTACTGAAGGATCAAATGATGAAGGGTAAGATAATTTCCCCCAAAAAGGACACAGAAGGCAGTCTTAAAAAGGTGAATGAATGAGAGAAGGGAGGGGAAAAGGTCCATTAACAAGCCAGCACTTACTGCATAGTTGTTCCTCACCCATCCCTCACTGTTCAGGTCACTCATTGGGTTCTGTGTCCTTCTAGAGCTTTCACCAAGGGTTCCAGTCTCACCCCATATTTCTTTAGGCAAAAATTGATTCTCTCTCTGAAAACTATTCCATTATTTATGGACCAGAATATTCTATGTAATTCAGAAACAGACCTTTTTAAATGGCTTGTGTATCTTTAAAAAACTATTTATTTTCTCTCTGCATGTTTCTTAGTTTGATGTCCACAGGGAAGGAAGTTATATTGAGAAACCTATGTTACTAGGTAGAATTTCAACTTGGTTTTCTTTTTCTTTCAGTAGCAACTTTGAAATATTCTATATATGCAGTTCAATAATTCAAAAGTATTTATGAAACCTTAAAACCTAACTAGGCCCTGCATTAAGATAAACAAACATGATATTCTTTGACATAAATTAACATGATGATTCTTCCACATATAAATCCTTTCTGTGCCTGGTTTTGTCACTCTGTGTGTGTGTGTGTGTGTGTGTGTGTGTGTTAACTCATGTGTCTAGCAAAATGCAATGTTAAATTTTTATTTGTTGAATGTTTTCCTAGTCTTAAGATTTATCTCATTTAACCAAGAAAGAAAGCCTTTTTAAACTTACAAACTCTTACAAACTCAAAGCTGTATTTTGAGTTTGTAAGAAAGTTGCCTCAAGCCCTGATTGAACTTTCAGCGTGCTAAGCTGTATAGACTGTGCACTGTGGCTGTTATAATGCAGCTTTAGTTTAGCTTAAATATTCAAGGCTCCTGCTAAATTATGACTCAGACCCTTTATTGACAAAAATAAAATGTAAAGGGTTTTTGTTATTAATTTTTTCTGTTCAATATTTAAGTGTTCATTTTTTCTCATTATGTATTACATTTGAGTCATATTAATGTTTAATGATCATTTGCTTATGTCTTATATAACTTATACGGAAAATATTGCGCTGCATTGAATTTGTTATCCTATTTTATAAAACCTTTGCTATTTGTTATTTCCATTCTGGTGAGTTAAAAAGTGTTAATAGAGATGTTTACATCTTTATTTTTTTATTGAAGTATGGTTGATTTACAATGTTGTGCTAATTTCTGCTGTAGAGCAAAGTGGCTCAGCCACACACATACACACATTCCTTTTTATATTCTTTTCCATTATGGTTTATCTCAGGAGACTGGGTATAGTTCCCTGTGCTATACAGTAGGACCTTGTCGTTTATCCATTCTAAATGTAATAGTTTGCATCTACTCACCCCGAACTTCAGTCCATCCCTTTCCCTCCCCCACTCCCCCTTGGCAATCACAAGTCTGCTCTCTATGTCTGCGAGTCTGTTCCTGTTTTATAGTTAGGTTCATTTGTGCCATACTTTAGTTTCCACATATAAGTGATATCATATGGTGTTTGTCTTTCTCTGTTTGACTTACTTCACTTAGTATGATAATCTCTATTTGCATCCATGTTACTGCAAATGGCATTATTTCGTTCTTTTCTATGGCTGAGTGGTATTCCATTGTATATATGTACCACATATTCTTTATCTATTCCTCTGTCGATGGACATTTAGGTTGTTTCCATGTCTTGGCTATTGTGAATAGTGCTGCTATGAGCATAGGGATGCATGTATCTTTTTGCATTATAGTTTTGTCTGGGTATATGCCCAGGAGTGGGATTGCTGGATCATACAGTAATTCTATTTTCAGTTTTCTGAGGAACCTCCACACCATTTTCCATAGTGGTTGCACCAACTTACATTCCCACCAATAGTGTAGGAGGGTTCCCTTTTCCCCACACCCTCTCCAGCATTTGTTATTTTTAGACTTTTTAATGATGGCCATTCTGACCGGTGTGACGTGGTACCTCACTGTAGTTTTGATTTGCGTTTCTCTAAGAAATAGTGATGTTGATCATCTTTTCATGTGCCTACTGGCCATCTGTATGTCTTCTTTAGAGAAATGTCTATTTAGGTCTTCTGCCCATTTTTGGATTGGGTTGTTTTTTGTTTTGTTTTGTTGAGTTGTATGAACGGTTTATATATTTTGGAGATTAAACCCTTGTCGGTCACATCATTTGCAAATATTTTCTCCCATTCTATAGGTTGTCTTTTCATTTGTTTTTATGGTTTCCTTTGCTGTGCAAAAGCTTGTAAGTTTGATTAGGTCCCATTTGCTTATTTTTGTTTTTATTTCTATTGCCTTGGGAGACTGACCTAAGGAAACATTGGTACAGTTTATGTCAGAGAATGTTTTGCCGATGCTCTCTTCTAGGAGTTTTATGGTGTCATGTCTTTTGTTTAAGTCATTAAGCCATTTTGAGTTTATTTTTGTGCATGGTGTGAGGGTATGTTCTAAGTACATTGATTTACATGCAGCTGTCCAACTTTCCCAGCACCACTTGCTGAAGGGACTTTTCCCATTTTATATTCTTTTTTTTTGCGATATGCGGACCTCTCACTGTTGTGGCCTCTCCCGTTGCGGAGCACAGGCTCCGGACGCGCAGGCTCAGCAGCCATGGCTCACGGGCCCAGCCGCTCTGCGGCATGTGGGATCTTCCCGGACTGGGGCACGAACCCGTGTCCCCTGCATCGGCAGGCAGACTCTCAACCACTGCGCCACCAGGGAAGCCCCCCATTTTATATTCTTGCCTCCTTTGTCAAAGATTAATTGACCATAGGTGTGTGGGTTTATTTCTGGGCTCTTTTTTCTGTTCCACTGATCTATACGTGTTTTTGTACCAGTACCACACTGCTTTGATTACCGTAGCTTTGTAGTATTGTCTGAAGTCCAGGAGAGTTATGTCCCCTGCTTTTTGTTTTTTCTTCCTCAGGATTGCTTTGGCAGTTCTGGGTCTTTTATGGTTCCACATAAATTTTTGGATTATTTGTTCTAGTACTGTGAAAAATGTCATGGATAAGTTGTTAGGGATCACATTAAATCTGTAGATTGCTTTGGGTAGTATTGCCATTTTAACAGTATTCTTCCAGTCCAAGAGCATGGGATATCTTTCCATTTCTCTGAATCCTCTTTAATTTCCTTTATTAATGTTTTATAATGTTATAATGTTTTCATAAGTCTTTCACCTCCTTGGTCAGGTTTATTCCAAGGTATTTTTTTTTTGATGCAATTTTAAAAGGTACTGTTTTCTAACATTTTCTTTCTGATATTTCATTGTTAGTGTAAAGAAATGCAGCTGAGGGCTTCCCTGGTGGCGCAGTGGTTGAGAGTCCGCCTGCCGATGCAGGGGACACGGGTTCGTGCCCCGGTCCGGGAAGATCCCACATGCCACAGAGCGGCTGGGCCCGTGAGCCATGACCGCTGACCCTGCGCGTCCGGAGCCTGTGCTCCGCAATGGGAGAGGCCACACAGTGAGAGGCCCGCGTACCACAAAAAAAAAAAAGAAATGCAGCTGATTTCTGAAGAGATGTTTACATCTTTAAATGCTTGGTGCTTTTAGATATATTGGATTGCCAAAAAAATTGGCTTTAATGATTTCCCTTTGCTTACCTGTAAATACTTAACACATAAAGCTTTGGCATTATAAATTCAAGACATGATTTCTCTCATGTAAGCAAGTCTTTCAGAAATAAAAACCATCTCAGCAAAATATTTAGTATTTAGACGAAATAATAGTATTTAGGCAATATTTAAAGAAAATGATTTTCAACACCACATAGAAAAAAAGTTTCAGTATTTTAGAGATAAAAATCCACCAATGTTAAGCAAAGCCAAATTAGACTTTGGAAATTATGTATAATTTTTAAAAAGTAGCAATATGCCTACTATCAAATTATAACTTATCAAATGGATTTTCATGAGTACTTAGAAAAGAAACTTATAATCACCAGGAGCCAGCATGGGTTTCCGTAGCAAGAAATCATAGCAGACTAAACTCATTTGTCTTTTAGGAGACAGAGATGTGGTATATGAGGATTTCAGCAAGGTGTTTGTCAAAGACCTCATGATAACACTGTTGAAAAGGGTCTTACTGGGGTTCTCCCAAATGCAGACTTTGGGATAAGGATTTGGGTGTAGGTAGTTTATTTGGGAAGTGATTCCAGGAAGTCCTGTGGGAGACTGAAGACTTGAGACAAACTGAGAGAGTCACCACTAATATAACTGGGGCTCAGTCCTGCTGGGGACACCCTGAGACACCGGCAAGCATCTCCACATTCTTTCACTACCTGTACTAGATTCCCCCTCACCCTCAGCCAACATTTCTTGTCAGAATTGCTTGCTTAGTGAGCCAGACCTTCCTCTTTTAGGGGTCTGAGCCCATGATTATTTTGCTCTTGTCGTGCTGTTATTTGTGAAATTTCCCATTTATTGTTATCCCCGAGTATCACCAAGAAGCACACCTATGAATCCTGAGTCCAGAAAAACTTCCCCCTGCCTCATTGTGTAGCAACAACCCAAGCTCCTCATGATAATTAGGGTCAGTTATCCTTTGCCAGTATGGTAACTCCTTTCTTTGCCTTCTAGTCCACGGACTTGAAGAGCCCCCAAATGAGCAGGCAGCAGTCATAACTTTGGGTCAAGTAGAACCCTTACTGTGTCTAGAAACATTAATCCCCAGTGCCTAAAGCTGTGGAATCATGAAGCACAAAATCCCCAAGTGAGTAACAAAATGATGGTGAGAGGACCCACTCTGTTTGCACCTCTTGGTTCACAGAATTATGTGATCTGGTTGTTGGTTCAATATATATACCATATCATGAAGGACTACACTTCAGCCCCATGGGACATCATCTGCTATCAAGTAATTCCAACATTTAATAATCTGGCAATTTCCAAGTGATGTAGTATATGATAGGACCAGTAGACCGTGTGTCCATGTGCCCATTGTCATGCTTCTTTGACTTTAGTCCCTTTCTGTGGGTCCTTGGTTTGAGACAACGTTATGCAGGATCCCATGTGAGCCCTCAGTAGTGGTATTGGCAGAGGCATGGTTGACAGGTAAGGCAAACCCGTGTTTGAAATACATGTAAGTTCCAATAAAGATGAATCACTGCCTGTCCCAGAGTGGAAGAGGTCCAACATAATCAACTTGTATCAACATAATCAACTTGTTGGAAGAGGTCCAACATAATCAACTTGTATCAAATTGGCTGATTGTTCTCTTAGAGTGATAACACTATATAAAGGATTCAGCACAAATTTCTACTGCAGTAGATATTTTGGATAATATTGGATATTCAGCAGTAGCAGTAACTAAATGAGCAATGTTGAGAGGGGACCCATACAGAGCTTCCAACCCTATCAATATGACTACTTCATTTATGGGTTCATTATCCAAACACTGAAGCAGCTGAGGACAGAGGCTGGCTGACATCTGTGGACAAGTCATTCTGTTCACATAGTAGTTCAGCATCTTCTACAATGGATGTTCTCTGATGGGTATTGACAAGAGATAAAAAGATACATCCCTCATACTTAATAGTGAGAAACTTGAAGCTTTCCTACTAAGATCAGATACAAGGAAAGGGTGTCTCCTCCACCTATTCCTTTCCAACATTGTATTGGAAGTTCTAGCTAATGCAATAAGACAAGAAAAGGAAATAAAAGGTTTTCAGATTGGGAAGGAAGAAATAAAACTGTATTTGTACACAGATGACGTGACTATCTAGAAAATATGGAAAGAATCATCAATAACAACAACAAAAACCTCCTGCAACTAGTAAATGATTATAACAGGGTTGCAAAATACACAGTTAATATACAAAACTCAGTCTTATTCTTTGTATACCAATAATGAACAAGTAGAATTTGAAATTCAAAACACAATACCATATACCTTACCCCAAAATGAAATACTTAGGTATAAATCTAACAAAAGATGTGAAAGATCTATATGAGGAAAACTACAAAACTCTGATGAAAGAAATCAATGAAGAGCTAAATAAATGGAGTGATATTTCATAGTCACGGATAGGAAGACTCAGTATTGTCAAGATGCCATTTACTCCCAACTTGATCTATAGATTTAATGCAATCCCAATCAAAATCATAGCAAGTTATTTTGTAGATATGATTTAGTAGATCATTTTGTCTACAAACATGATGCTAAAGTTTATATGGAGAGACAAAAGACTCAGAATAGCCAACACAATATTGAAGAACAAAAAAGTTGGAGGACTGACATTAAAACTTACTGTAAAGCTATAGTAATCAAGATGGTGTGGTATTGGTGAAAGAACAGACAAATAGATCAATGGAACAGAATAGAGAGTCCAGAAATAGACCCACATGAATATCGTTAACTGGTCTTTGACAGAGGAGCAAAGATCGTACAATGGAGTGAAGATAGTTTTTTCAACAAGGGATGCTAGAACAACTGGCCGTCCACATGCAACAAAAAGAATCTTGACACAGACCTTACACCTTTTACAGAAATTAATTCAAAATGGACCACAGACCTAATATAAAATGTAAAACTGTAAAACTCCTAGAAGATAACATAGGAGGAGACCTAGATGGCCTTGGGTATGGTGATGACTTTTTAGATGCAGCACCAATCCATGAAAGAAAGAATTGAGAATCTGGACTTCATTAAAATTAAAAACCCCTGCTCTGCAAAAGACAGTGTCAAAAGAATGAGATGATAAGCCACAAACTGGAGAAAATATTTTTAGAAGACACATCTGATAAAGGACTGTTATCCCAAATGTACAAAGAAGACTTAAAACTCACCAATAAGAAAACAATGTGATTTAAAAATGGGCCAAAGATCTTAACAAACACCTCACCAAAAAGATACACAGCTGACAAGCATATGAAAAGATGCTCTACATCATATGTCATCAGGGAAATGAAAAGTAAAACAATAGTGAGAAACCACTACACATCTATTAGAATGGCCAAAATTCAGAACACTGACAATACCAAATGCTGGCAAAAATGTGGAGCAACAGAAACTCTCATCCACTTCTGGCAGGAATGCAAAATGGTACAACCACTTTGGAAGACAGTGCGGCAGTTCCTTACAAAACTAAACAAACTCTTTTGCCGTATGATCCAGTAATTGTGCTCCTTGATATTTACCCAAAGGAGTTGAAAACATATGTCTACACAAAAACCTACACATGGATATTTATAGCAGCTTTGTTCATATTTGCCAAGATTTGGAAACAACCAACATGTCCTTCAATAGGTGAATGCATAAACTATGGTACATCCAGACAATGTGAAAAAAGGAGCTATTAAGCCAAGAAATGCATTCTAAGTGAAAGAAGCCAATCTGAAAAGATACTATATGATTCCACCTATATGACATTTTGGAAAAGACAAAACTATAGAGACAGTAAAAATATCAGTGGTTTTCAGAGGTTGGGGGTATAGGGAGGGATGAATAGGTGGAACACAAAGGATGGGGGGGCAGTGAAAGTACTCTGCATGATACTATAATGATGGATACATGTCATTATACATTGGTTCAAACCCATAGAATGTACAACACCAAGAGTGAGCACTAAGATAAACTGTGGACTTTGGGTGATGATGTGTCAATGTAGGTTCATCAGTTGTAACAAATGTTCAACTCTTGTAGGGGATGTTATTATCTGGTGAAGGATGCTATTCATGTGTGGGGACAGGGAGTATATGGGAACTCTACCTTCCACTCAACTTTGCTATGACCTAAAACTGTTCTAAAAATTAAAAAAAAAAAAAATCCATCCCCACACTCTCTGTGCTTTTTACCGTGAGTCTATCCACATGCCTCTTTCCCAGACCTCCTCATTTTCAGTCTTCCAAACTTGATCCTTCTGGGATCCTGGCCTCCAGTCAAACCATTCACCACTTTCAAAAGTCCATATATAGGGGCTTCCCTGGTGGCACAGTGGTTAGGAATCCATCTGCTAATGCAGGGCGCACATGGGTTCGAGCCCTGGTCCGGGAAGATCCCACATGCTGTGGAGCAGCTAAGCCTGTGCACCACAACTACTGAGCCTGTGCTCTAGGTACTGCGAGCCACAACTACTGAGCCCACGTGCCACAACTTCTGAAGCCCATGCGCCTAGAGCCCATGCTCCGCGATAAGAGAAGCCACCGCAATGAGAAGCCTGCACACTACAACGAAGAGTAACCCCACTCGCCGCAACTAGAGAAAGACCGTGCTCAGCAACAAAGACCCAATGCAGCCAAAAATAAATAGATAAATTTATTTTTTTTAAAAAAGGCCATATATATTCTTACGTCTGACCTCTTCTCCCTCCACACCAGGTTGATTAAGTGTACAGCTTGAAGTTCTGCCCACTGGGGGAATTTCCACCCAAACTGTCTTTCAGCCACTGAGTGGAATTATACATCATTAGCAAGCCATTTGGGGCTTATCCCCAGCCATTGAGCTGACCCATTCATTTACCAAACCTGGGCTTTTTTTCTTTTCTTCTCTCTTGCCATAGGTGTGAGCTAAAGGAGAGGTATTAGTGTAATGACATGGGAGTCTAGACCATCTGTGCAGTTTGCTTGTGCCTTCTGGACCTTCTTGGCCCAATCCTGAGCATAGCATTTTTATTATATTATGGATTGATGATGTGCCTGCTTGACCATATGATTTAGTGGTTCTGACAAGATTTAGCTCATGATGGATGACTCAGTCTCTACAAGGGCCTAGTAGCATGCCAGGACCTGCTTTTCAAAGTGAATAGTTCTTGCTGCCTTGCTCCAGAAACCTAGAAGTTTCTGCGCCACAACTGTTATATTGGGGGCTTGTCAGCCCCTTCACCTCAGCTGCCTCTTGCACTGTGGAACTTTTAGGACATGTAGCCCAAGGGGAAGGGCACATTCTGTGCTATAGTCTGAAGCACAGAGGGCTACGGAGCCCTCTCTGACTCTGTACTCAAAACTAGAAGCCTTTTGAATGACCCAATAAATGGTCAGAGCTATATTCCCATGTTCTGATTTGTTCTAGTAGAGGTACCACTTCCAGCACAGCAGCTGCTCTTTGAAGCTACTTTTTGCTTTGCATTAGTCCTCTGTCATCTTCCATTATCCATTTGTGTTTCATTTTGTTTTGGTGGGTTTTGTTTGTCTGGGGGTTTGTTGTTGTTTGCAAGAACTATTCAGTGGGATATCATGGGGATCACTGTCATTACACCTGGGACATGGTGTTGCCTCTGATTTTGGCCAGGAGGGGTGATAGGGTAGGAGGGGCATTTTGAGCATAAAATAACCCTTTTCTACTATTATGGTTCTACTCCTCAGGTCAGGAAACAAACGTGAGGGTCTGTCAGTTAAGTATGCTCAACCCAGTTATCTACTCAGGAACCAGGGAGGTAACCACAGGATGGATCCACAGACTCATTGGATCCACTTTGAGATGGACTTGAGCTAGAACTTTGTTTTTGTCTGGCTCCTGTATAGCCCCATTCTAACAGGGGCTGTCATGGTGTTTTGGATCCCCTAAGTATGTCAGCTCAGGCCCTATGTTCAGCTGTGCTCGAAAGATGTGTATATTCCACTTTCCCAGTGTGTAGTTACTTTGATAAATAGCCACAGGGCTCTTTGGGAAAGATTGGGGGGCATATTTCTTATATATGATTGTCATAGCACTGTAGGGTTCCTCCTCAGAGGACCCACCTCACCTCCAGTTGATGAGCTCTGGAACTGAGAACTGACTCAGGTATGGGAACTGTAGGAGAGATCATGATTTTCCATTATGGTGACTGACATCAATTTTTTACTCATCAGCTGTTTGTTTGGCTTTATAATGCAAAAAATAACTTCATTGACTGCCCATTCATCTCATCTCTAGGAACATCATAATCTATTAGCTACTGATCCTCAGCCCCCCTGGTTGCTATTCTGGCCTTGCAGCCCATTAGGCTACTGCATTCATTTTTCTCTCAAATGGTTAAGTGCTGCCATTAGAGTCTTATTGTGGAATCCTATCCATTGACCCTAGGGAGCCCAGTTATGTACCTGCATCTCCTACTCTCAGCTCCGGCCAATAGGACAGCAGCCACTAAGTTCTCAACAGTGCTAATGTTGCATTCCTTATTGTTTCGATTAAGGGAATTATCCTCTGCCTATGGGTGGGCTTTCCTGTCCTACATCCATTCTAGCATGCTGTGCCTCTGAGCCTTCTGATCCCTCCTCAGTACTCTGCCAAGGAAGTCATGGAATCTCCAACTTATTTTTAGTACACCATCATCATTGAGCTCCAAGGAGCCATTGCAGCAATGTATTAGGAGTGGCTTCAAGTGTCCTTGCCAAGGTGCCAAATCCTGAGTCACAGAAATGGGCGCCCTTATCAATAAACTCTTCCTTATCCAGCTTCTGTTCCACCTCCCACTCCATCATCCTCAAGATCCATGCCCATACATGCTCTTCCAGTTCCTGCCAGTCCATGTTAGCCAGGTTCTTCAGCTCTTTTGGGGAATAATTTGTTCCCTCTCCAAGCAGGACGGTATTTCTGTACACAGGCCATGCTGATTCTCATCCCTACTTATTGCTTTAGGAGTAAGTGGGGGCAGATCTTGGGGAGGACAAAGGTTATCTTGCCAGTCTTCTTTCTGAAGAGAGGCCTTTGAACGATTTCCAGGTAAGGGGAGAATGTTCTCCTCTAGCAAGGAGGAGTGAGCCACTTGCTAGACCCACCCAAGGGTTCAGGGGGGTCTGGAGTGTCCAGGTTCTTGAGGGCATCTACCCAAATGGGCCCAACTCATGTCTCAGAGACCCATTCCTTCCCAGTCAGAGCTCTGACTTGAGCAAGAATCTTTCCAAGCATGAGAATTTGGTTCCCTTTGTAACTGCACCACTTTTTTTTTTTAATTTGTATTTTTTTTAATTTTTATTGGATTATAGTTGATTTACAATATTGTGTTAGTTTCAGCTGTACAGCGAAGTGGTTCATTTGTACATATACGTATATTCATTCTTTTTCAGATTCTTTTCTCATATAGGTTATCACAGAATATTGAGTAGAGTTCCCTGTGCTATACAGTAGGTCCTTTCTTATATATAGTAGTGTGTGTATTTTAATCCCGAGGTCCTGATTTATCCCTCCCCGCCACGTTTCCCTTTTGGTAACCATAAGCTTGTTTTTGATATCTGTAAGTCTGTTTCTGTTTTGTAAATAAGCTCATTTGTGTCATTTTTTAAAATTGGAATCCACATATGAATATCATATTTGTCTTTGTCTGACTTACTTTGTATGCTTATCTCTAGGCCCCTCCATGTTGCTGCAAATGGCATTATTTCTTTCTTTCTTATGGCTGAGTAATATTCCATTGTATATATGTACCCCATCGTTATCCATTCATCTGTTGATGGACAGTTAGGTTTCTTGCATGTCTTGGTTATTGTAAATAGTGCTGCAATGGACACTGGGGATGCACCACTCTTACAGTCCAAGCTTGGACCTGATTCTCAGCACCTTCTCTCTGCTGCATGTAGGAGACACGGATGGGTCTCTTTAAATGCTGCCCTCGGGCATTCTAGTTGTCACTGCATTTCCTGAGGTGACACTTACTTGGCTAATCGTGGCCTATCATCCTCTTCCTTCATCCCAATCCATCCCAGGTGGCAGTTTTGGTAACTGTGACCCAGCAGAGCACCAGAGATTATCACCACCACACTTACCATCAGCAGTGGGATCCTGTTGTCAACTGGCTGGCATCCAAGTCCACTATCTCAACCAGGGACTGTTTGCTAGGGCCACTTCTGTTTTAGCTGGGCTCCCCTAAGATCAGGCCTTGAGACAAGGATTTTGTTTTAAGGAGCTTACTTGGGAAGTGATCCCAGGAAGCATGGTGAGGGCTTGGGAGCATGACGCAGAAAAGGGAAGAAATCCAACAGAGGATATATGTTGATGAGCAGGTAGCTAGTGTGGACCACCACGCTCAGTCCCACGTTGGAGTGAGGAGGCTAGGGCATGGCCCACCAGCTCCTTATTTATCAGGTCGAGGGTAGCTCCTGGGATGATAAGCCTCAGCACTTCTTGTGCCTGGGTTCAGCATGTGCCAGCAGCCAAGAAAGGCCCCCAGATGAAGAGACACACAGTCTTCTGCAGGCCATCTCCAGGGTAGGATAAGTGTATATTTGTGGGGCATCAGTAGCATGTGGACATGTGGACCCGCAGTGACCGGAAGAGAAAATGCAATGGACATTCCATACGTGCTGTCAATACTCACTCATCAAATGGTAAACTCAAGGGACTTCCCTGGTGGTGCAGTGGTTAAGAATCCACCTGCCAATGCAGGGGACACGGGTTCGAGCCCTGGTCCAGGAAGATCCCACATGCCACGGAGCAGCTAAGCCTCTGCACCACAACTACAGAGCCTGAGCTTTAGAGCCCAAAAGCCACAGCCCCTGAGCCTGTGTGCCACAACTACTGAAGCCCGTGCACCTAGAGCCGTGCTCCACAACAAGAGAAGCCACCGCAGTGAGAAGCCTGCGCACCGCAACAAAGAATAGCCCCCGCTCGCCGCAACTAGAGAAGAGCCCACATGCAGCAACGAAGACCCAGTGCAGCCAAAAATAAATTAACTGAAATAAATAAGTTTTGAGAAAATGGTAAACACAAATTAGAAGAAATGACAAACCAGCTTGGCCTTTTCAGCTCAGTGTGCTCACATGGCCTGGCCACTGCTGCCTTCAAGTAGTAACATCTGAAAAAAAGAACGTACCTGGACTGAGTACCCACAGCGGACCCCATCTTTGTGACTCAAGAGTCGGGCCCATTATAGGAGCTCAATCCAAATGTTTGTGAAACTGAACTTCTGGTTCCTGCACCGGCACTGCTTAAGTCATGGAAAACTTCGGGTTGGTTGTGTCAAAAAGTATGCTGTATTGTCTGTAAAGTAATTTTCTGATAACTAAAATTTCTCCATATAAGTGAACAAAACTTCTTTAAAATCAGCCATTGGAGGGCTTCCCTGGTGGCGCAGTGGTTGAGAGTCCGCCTGCCGATGCAGGGAACACGGGTTCGTGCCCCGGTCCGGGAAGATCACACATGCCGTGGAGCGGCTGGGCCCGTGAGCCGTGGCTGCTGAGCCTGCGCGTCAAAAAAAAAAATCAGCCATTTGACACATCTTTAATGCAGAATACAATTTTATGACCTCTTAAGCAGTGAGTCATAAGCATAATCTTATCTTTTCCTGGTGATTCAAAGTCACTATTGCAAGTATCAATGGTTGTCCTTTTGTTTTTTTGAATTTTATTTTATTTTTTTTACACAGCAGTTTCTTATTAGTTATCTATTTTATATACATTAGTGTATATATGTCAATGCCAATCTCCCAATTCATCCCAACACCCCCCACTCCCCCCGATCACCGCTTTCCCCCCCTTGGTGTCCATATGTTTGTTCTCTACATCTGTGTCTCTATTTCTGCCTTGCAAACCGGTTCATCTGTACCGTTTTTCTAGATTCCACGTATATGCGTTATTATACGATATTTGTTTTCCTCTTTCTGACTTACTTCACTCTGTATGACAGTCTCTAGGTTCATCCACATCCCTACAAATGACCTAGTTTTCGTTCCTTTTTATGGCTGAGTAATATCCCATTGTATATATGTACCACATCTTCTTTAACCATTCGTCTGTCGATGGGCATTTAGGTTGCTTCCATGACCTGGCTATTGTAAATAGTGCCGCAGTGAACATTGCAGTGCATGTGTCTTTTTGAATTACGGTTTTCTCTGGGTATATGCCCAGTAGTGGAATTGCTGGGTCATAAGGTAATTCTGTTTTTAGTTTTTTAAGGAACCTCCATACTGTTGTCCATAGTGGCTGTATCAATTTACATTCCCACCAGCAGTGCAAGAGAGTTCCCTTTTCTCCACAGCCTCTCCAGCATTTACTGTTTGTAGATTTTCTGATGATGCCCATTCTAACCACTGTGAGGTGATACCTCATTGTAGTTTTCATTTGCATTTCTCTAATAATTAGTGATGTTGAACAGCTTTTCATGTGCCTCTTGGCCATCTGTATATCTTCTTTGCAGAAATGTCTATCTAGGTCTTCTGCCCATTTTTTGATTGGGTTGTTTGTTTCTTTAATATTGAGCTGCATGAGCTGTTTATATATTTTGGAGATTAATCCTTTGTCCATTGCTTTGTTTGCACATATTTTCTCCCATTCTGAGGGTTGTCTTTTCATCTTGTTTATGGTTTCCTTTGCTGTGCAAAAGACTTTTAAGTTTCATTAGGTCCCATTTGTTTATTTTTGTTTTTATTTCCATTACTCTAGGAGGTGGGTTAAAAAGGATCTTGCTGTGATTTATGTCATGGATTGTTCTTTCTATGTTTTCCTCTAAGAGTTTTCTAGTGTCTTGTCTTACGTGTA
Source organism: Platanista minor (assembly GCA_004363435.1). Taxonomy (NCBI): domain Eukaryota; kingdom Metazoa; phylum Chordata; class Mammalia; order Artiodactyla; family Platanistidae; genus Platanista; species Platanista minor. Next base: position 17,888 of record RJWK010042457.1, read on the forward strand.
GGTCTTTAATCCATTTTGAGTTTATTTTTGTGTATGGTGTTAGGGAGTGTTCTAATTTCGTTCTTTTACATGTAGCTGTCCAGTTTTCCCAGCACCACTTATTGAAGAGACTGTCTTTTCTCCATTGTATATCCTTGCCTCTTTTGTCTTAGATTAGTTGACCATAAGTGTGTGGGTTTATCTCTGGGCTTTTTCTCCTGTTCTATTCATCTATATTTCTGTTTTTGTGCCAGTACCATATTGTCTTGATCACTGTAGCTTTGTAATATAGTCTGAAGTCAGGGAGTCTGATTCCTCCAGCTCCGTTTTTTTCCCTCAAGATTGCTTTGGCTATTAGGGGTCTTTTGTGTCTCCATGCAAATTTTAAGATTTTTTTGTTCTAGTTGTGTAAGAAATGCCATTGGTAATTTGATAGGGATTGCATTGAATCTGTAGATTGCTTTGGGTAGAATAGTCATTTTCACAATATTGATTCTTCCAATCCAAGAACATGGTATATCTCTCCATCTGTGTCATCTTTGATTTCTTTCATCAGTGTCTTACAGTTATCTGAGTACAGGTCTTTTACTCCTTAGATAGGTTTATTCCTAGGGATTTTATTCTTTTTTTTGCAATGGTGAATGGGATTGTTTCCTTAATTTCTCTTTCTGATCTTTTGTTCTTAGTGTATAGGAGGAACACAAGAGATTTCTGTGCATTAATTTTGTATCCTGCAGCTTTACCAGATTCATTGATTCGCTCTAGTAGTTTTCTCGTGGCATCTTTAGGATTCTCTGTGTATAGTATCATGTCATCTGCAAACAGTGACAGTTTTACTTCTTCTTTTCCAATTTGTATTCCTTTTATTTCTTTTTCTTCTCTGATTGCTGTGGCTAGGACTTCCAAAACTGTGTTGAATAATAGTAGTGAGAGTGGACAGCCTTGTCTTGTTCCTGATTTTAGAGGAAGTGCTTTCAGGTTTTCAACATTGAAAATGATGTTTGCTGTGGGTTTGTCGTATATGGCCTTTATTATGTTGAGGTAGGTTCCCTCTATGCCCACTTTCTGGAGAGTTTTTATCATAAATAGTGTTGACTTTTGCTTTTTCTGCATCTGTTGAGATGATCATATGGTTTTTATTCCTTAATTTGTTAATATGGTGTGTGTCACATTGATTGATTTGCATATATTGAAGAATCCTTGCATCCCTGGGATAAATCCCACTTGATCATGCTGTATGATCCTTTTTATTTTTTAAAATCTTTATTGGAGTATAACTGCTTTAAAGT
>RJWK010042458.1:0-19112 GCA_004363435.1 Platanista minor
ACAGACAAGCAAAAGCTGAGAGAGTTCAGCACCACCAAACCAGCTTTACAACAAATGCTAAAGGAACTTCTCTAGGCAAGACACACAAGAGAAGGAAAAGACCTACAATAACAAACCCAAAACAATTAAGAAAATGGGAATAGGAGCATACATATCGATAATTACCTTAAATGTAAACAGATTAAATGTTCCCACCAAAAGGCACAGACTGGGTGAATGGATACAAAAACAAGACCCATATATATGCTATCTACAAGAGACCCACTTCAGACCTAGGGACACATACAGACTGAAAGTAAGTGGATGGAAAAAGATATTCCATGCACATGGAAATCAAAAGAAAGCTGGAGTAGCAATTCTCATATCAGACAAAATAGACTTTAAAATAAAGACTATTAGAAGAGACAAGGAAGGACACTACATAATGATCAAGGGATCAATCCAAGAAGAAGATATAACAATTGTAAATACTTATGCACCCAACATAGGAGCGCCTCAATATGTAAGGCAAATACTAACAGCCATAAAGGGGAAATCGAAAGTAACAAATTCATAGTAGGGGACTTTAACACCCCACTTTCACCAATGGACAGATCATCCAAAATGAAAATAAATAAGGAAACACAAGTTTTAAATGATACATAAAACAAGATGGACTTAATTGACATTTATAGGACATTCCATCCAAAAACAACAGAACACACATTTTTCTCAAGTGCTAATGGAACATTCTCCAGGATAGATCATATCGTGGGTCACAAATCAAGCCTTGGTAAATTTAAGAAAATTGAAATTGTATCAAGTATCTTTTCTAATCACAACGCTATGAGACTAGATATCAATTACAAGCAAAGATCTGTAAAAAATACAAACATATGGAGGCTAAATAATACACTACTTAATAACGCAGTGTTTACTGAAGAAATCAAAGAGGAAATCAAAAAATACCTAGAAACAAATGACAATGAAGACACGACGACCCAAAACCTATGGGATGCAGCCAAAGAAGTTCTAAGAGGGAAGTTTATAGCAATACAATCCTACCTTAAAAAACAGGAAACATCTCGAATAAACAATCCAACCTTGCACCTAAAGCAATTAGAGAAAGAACAAGAAAACCCCAAAGTTAGCAGAAGGAAAGAAATCATAAAGATCAGATCAAAAATAAATGAAAAAGAAATGAAGGAAACGATAGCAAAGATCAATAAAACTAAAAGCTGGGTCTTTGAGAAGATAAACAAAATTGATAAACCATTAGCCAGACTCATCAAGAAAACAAGGGAGAAGACTCAAATCAATAGAATTAGAAATGAAAGTGGAGAGGTAACAACTGACACTGCAGAAATACAAAAGATCTTGAGAGGTTACTACAAGCAACTCTATGCCAGTAAAATGGACAATCTGGAAGAAATGGACAAATTCTTATAAATGCACAACATGCCGAGGCTGAACCAGGAAGAAATAGAAAATATGAATAGACCAATCACAAGCACTGAAATTGACACTAAGGTTGAAAATCTTCCGACCAACAAAACCCAAGGACTAGATGGCTTCACAGGCAAATTCTATCAAACATTTAGAGAAGAGTTAACACCTCTCCTTCTCAAACTCTTGCAAAATATAGCAGAGGGAGGAACACTCCCAAACTCATTCTACAAGGCCATCATCACCCTGATACCAAAACCAGACAAAGATGTCACAAAGAAAGAAAACTACAGGCCAATATCACTGAAGAACATAGATGCAAAAATCCTCAACAAAATACTAGCAAACAGAATCCAACAGCACATTAAAAGGATCATACACCATGATCAAGTGGGGTTTATTCCATGAATGCAAGGATTCTTCAATATATGCAAATCAATCAACGTGATACACCATATTAACAAACTGAAGGAGAAAAACCATATGATCATCTCAATAGATGCAGAGGAAGCTTTTGACAAAATTCAACACCCAGTTATGATAAAAACCCTGTAGAAAGTAGGCATAGAGGGAACTTTCCTCAACATAATAAAGGCCATATATGACAAACCCACAGCCAACATCATCCTTAATGGTGAAAAACAGAAACCATTTGCACTAAGAACAGGAACAAGACAAGGTGGCCCACTCTCACCACTCTTATTCAACATAGTTTTGGAAGTTTTAGCCACAGCAATCAGAGAAGAAAAAGAAATAAAAGGAATCCAAATCGGAAAAGAAGAAGTAAAGCTGCCACTGTTTGCGGATGACATGATACTATACATAGAGGATCCCAAAGATGTTAGTAGTAAACTACTAGAGCTAATCAATGAATTTGATAAAGTGGCAGGATACAAAATTAATGCATAGAAATATATGGCATTCCTATACACTAATGATGAAAAATCTGAAAGTGAAATTAAGAAAACACTCCCATTTACCACTGCAACAAAAAGAATAAAATATCTAGGAATAAACCTACCTAAGGAGACAAAAGACCTGTATGTAGAAAATTATAAGACACTGATGAAAGAAATTAAAAATGATACAAATAGATGGAGAGATATACCATGTTCTTGGATTGGAAGAATCAACATTGTGAAAATGACTCTACTACCTAAAGCAATCTACTGATTCAATGCAATCCCTATCAAACTACCACTGGCATTTTTCACAGAACTAGCACAGAAAAATTCACAATTTGTATGGAAACACAAAAGATCCCGAATAGCTAAAGCAATCTTGAGAACAAAAAATGGAGCTGGGGGAATTAGGCTCCCTGACTTCAGACTGTACTATAAAGCTAAAGTAATCAAGACAGTATGGTACTGGCCCAAAAACAGAAATATAGATCAATGGAACAGGATAGAAAGCCCAGAGGTAAACCCACGCACATATGGTCACCTTATCTTTGATAAAGGAGGCAAGAATATACAATGGAGAAAAAACAACCTCTTCAATAAGTGGTGCTGGGAAAACTGGACAGGTACCTGTAAAAGTATGAGATTAGAACACTCCCTAACACCATACACAAAAATAAGCTCAAAATGGATTTAAGATCTAAATGTAAGGCCAGAAACTATCAAACTCTTAGAGGAAAACATAGGCAGAACACTCTATGACATAAATCACAACAAGATTCTTTTTTACCCACCTCATAGAGAAATGGAAATAAAAACAAAAATAAACAAATGGGACCTAATGAAACCTAAAACCTTTTGCACAGCAAAGGAAACCATAAACAAGATGAAAAGACAACCCTCAGAATGGGAGAAAATGTTTGCAAATGAAGCAACCGACAAAGGATTAATCTCCAAAATTTACAAGCAGCTCATACAGCTCAATAACAAAAAAAACAAAAAACCCAATCCAAAAATGGGCAGAAGACCTAAATAGACATTTCTCCAAAGAAGATATACAGATTGCCAACAAACACATGAAAAAATGCTCAACATCATTAATCATTAGAGAAATGCAAATCAAAACTACAATGAAATATCATCTCACACCAGTCAGAATGGCAATCATCAAGAAATATAGAAACAATAAATGCTGGAGAGGGTGTGGAGAAAAGGGAACACTCTTGCAGTGCTGGTGGGAATATAAATTGATACAGCCACTATGGAAAACAGTATGGAGGTTCCTTAAAAAACTACACATAGAACTACTATATGACCCAGCAATCCCACTACTGGGCATATACCCTAAGAAAACCATAATTCACAAAGAGTCATGTACCAAAATGTTCATTGCAGGTGTATTTACAATGATCAGGGCATGGAAGCAACCTAAGTGTCCATCATCGGATGAATGGATAAAGAAGATATGGCACATGTATACAATGGAATATTACTCTGCCATAAAAAGAAACGAAATGGAGTTATTTGTAGTTAGGTGGATGGACCTAGAGTCTCTCATACAGAGTGAAGTAAGTCAGAAAGAGAAAGACAAATGCCGTATGCTAACACATATATATGGAATCTAAGGAAAAACAAAAATAGTCATGAGGAACCTAAGGGTAAGATGGGAATAAAGACACAGACCTACTAGAGAATGGACTTGAGGATATGGGGAGGGGGAAGGGTAAGCTGTGACAAAGTGTGAGAATGGCATGGACATATGTACACTACCAAACGTAAAATAGATAGCTAGTGGGAAGCAACCACATAGCACAGGGATATCAGCTCGGTGCTTTGTGACTACCTAGAGGGGTGGGATAGGGAGGCTGCGAGGGAGGGAGATGCAAGAGGGAAGAGATATGGGAACATATGTATATGTATAACTGATTCACTTTGTTATAAAGCAGAAACTAACACACCATTGTAAAGCAATTATACTTCAATAAAGATGTTAAAAAAAAAAGAGAATCAAAAGAGAAGAACATGGAATTTATGTCTAACCTGTATATTTTTTTTATTTCTAACAGGTTAGTGAATGAGGATGATTTATAAAGGATTTAATCATCTCTGATGATGCTATATGAAAGAGTGCCAAGTCACTAAGTTACTTTGTTTATAATGGTTAAGCTAGAAAATGTACAAAAAGCAAAGTATCATTTGACTACCCAAAGATATCTTCTATATGTGGTAAATGAAAAAAAAAAACAAAAAACAGAAAACCACCATCCATTACAAATGGGAACCCTAAATACTGCATTATGACTTCATTTCACATGCATAACTTTCTCTAATGGTTTAGGAAATTTTAGAGGAAAGATATTATGCTCGTAAAGAATCTGTTTCACTTGCTGAACAGACTCAATCTTCTTACATGAGACAACCAAGTTTAAATGTTTCATCAACAATTCAGTCTAATTCAACAAAAACTAAATTCATCATCATCTTCCCAGTAGTCCTGATCCATCTTCATGCTTCCTGTTTTGTTTAATGGTATCATCACTCACCCAATCAAGAATTTCAAGATCTTAACTCTTCATTCATTTTCCTTCTTTCTCATCATGTCAGCAAATCCTATTGGTTTCATCTTGACAAAGTATTTAACTTTCTTTTTCCATCAAAACAGCAATGTCTGGGCCAATGTTAAAATGTGTTTATATTGTCCCAGTATTTTCTTATAGACCAACTTATTTTGAAACATCCCTTTTTCTAATCTACCCTTAACATTGCTGCCTTAGCAAAATTTTTCTATTTCATCTCTAAATATGACTGTATTAGTTAAGGTTGAAATTCAGCTTTGTGTCACAGAACCCTATAATATTTTTTAATGGATATAGAAATTTCTCTTTATAATGGGGTGGTGTCATGACTTTTTCTCAGTTATCCTTGGACATTTCCTCCTCCTATCTCCTTTCTCCTCTCTCCCTTACATTATTGGAGGTGATTTGCTACTATGAACATGATGCAAACTGAGGATGGAGAAAGGGGTTAAGGGTAGGCACAAGCACTGCAGTCATGACTTTACTTCATATCCCTTTAGTTAAATCTTAGTTATATGGGCATACTTAAAGTCACAGATGACTGGGTAGTTGTACCAGCCTTGAGAATGCACCAGTTATATTTCCCTTTAAGAGAGAAATGTTTGGTGGTTCTCACTTGCACACATTTGGGAGCGACCACAGTGTTCAAACAAAAGCCAAGCTCTTCCTGGGCTATTTGTAGCTAATGACTTAGCAATAAGGGCATCCTAGAGCTTGGCATTCCTGCCCAACATGGGACTTCTCTAAAAGACAGCCTTTTATCTGGGGCTTTCTGTCACCCTGGGGAGGTATTTCTTAGAGCTGCACTGCAGTCCTAAGCTCTTCCTACTCAGTCCTTCTTCCTTCTCTCTCTTAGTTCATAAATGTCAAACCTAAATCTCCATCTCAAGGCTCTCTGGCTACTTAGGTTCCCTCTCCCCTTTATCATTCACAGGCATTTCCCCAATAAATCTTTTGCACAGAAAATATATCTTGTTATCTGCTTTTCAGAGAACAAAAATTAGCCAGCAATAGCCAAACTTAAATCAGGAGTTCTAATATGATAACAAAGGGGAGACCAATGCTGTCTTTGCTGTAAGTAACAAGTCTTCACTAGGCTTCTAGATGCTACAATAAAGTTTGTTTTTTTTTAATAGCTTCAGATGAATACTAATTGTTGGAGCAGTAGTAGTTCATACATAAGAAAAAATATTATTCTCACTAAAGCTCTATAAATATTAACACATAAGCAGCTCAGCTTTGGGTACCTCTTGAGTATGTACGGCACAATATAAAGTATTCTAAGTAAATAGTTCCTGATATTAAATAAGCATTCATTCAAATGTCAAGTCTGCAATTGATTCCATGTGGGATTTTGAACAAGTTACTAAAGTTCCCTAAGACTGTTTCTGGATCCATTAAAAGTAGATATGAATAGTTCTCCTCCATTAATGTTATTATAAAGTATAATGAGATAATGAAGAAGATAAAGGGCTTAGCAGATTGTCTAACACAGAGGAAGAATTTCTCTCTCCCTCCATCCACTACTGCAGTAGTATTATTGTTCTTGCTGATGTTGTTATTATTATTATTTTCTGCAGCATCCTGAGCTATTTCTTTTTTTAATAAGAAATAAAATCAGTTTTTAATATGAAGTTAGAATTTGAAAACTGAAAGAGGCTATTTTCATACAAGGTTGACCTTGACTAGGTACTAACATCAAATAAACCATTAAGAAAACATTTTCTGCCCATAGTTTTTACTGAAGCCTGAGCAGTAGTTAAACAACAAAATCAAAGTGGATGACAGTTGCACTGGAGGACCGTTTCTGAGCTCCTCATGTATTCATTCACTCACAATAATTCATTTCACGAACATTCTTGAGTACCCAGCCCTTAAGGTGACAATCCCTGTTGCTGATTCTTCCACAACTCTGAGATGGAAAGTGGAGACCCTCAGGGGTGTAATGTCCATTTTCATCGCTAAAGTGGTTGAAGAAACGGACAGTGGCATGGCTGGCCTGAGGTCACAATTGCCACTGAGCAGATACTAGGTCTCTTGATGAATGGGTTCAGTGAATCATTTCCATGTAGCTTCTTTCCAATGTAAATCAGAAATGAATGTGATATTGTGCCTTCCTTCTGAAGACTGCTAGATTCTGTGAAACTCAAAGTGGAAAAATTGTAGAAAACCACTCTTGATCGCAGCTCTAAACTTTCACATGTAATTGCTGATAATGTTTTTCTTTGCCAAGTGACTTATACGTCACTTCAGGAATATTTGACCCTCAAACTAACACAACAAAGTCTTCCTTTTATTTCATGGGAAAATATAGAATGGAGAGTAGGAGCGTTTTTGTTCTCATGAATGGTTTTGCTTACTGTTTTTGAATTGGTGGCATTATTGATTTGTCCATCAATGACTCAATGTAAGCATGTTTAGCTTAAATATTTTAACTTTAGAAATGGGTATCACATAACATAAGCTTATACTAAGACTCCCAAAGCTGACATAATTCATGAAAGTGGCTGTAGAACAAGGGTTGGCAAGCTACAGCCATTGGCCAAATCTAGCCTGTTGCCTGTTTTCATACAGCTTACAAGCTAAGAATGGTTTTTGCTTTAAAAAAAATGAGCAGGACATTCATTAAGAATTGATATTGGGCTGCCAAAGGGATGAGAAGGAAGTAGGATTGGGCAGAGGGAGAAATTGAACTACAATGCCGTCCTCTGCTGACCCCATGAAGAACTCTGGAGCTGGGATGGCCTTTCAGAGTTTTCTTGAGTAGGAAAGAGTAGCTGTGAATGTGAGCTGACTTTGAAGGAGGTATAAGTTTGAGCAGGGTAGCTTTCTTAGCTAAGGCAATCCTCAAAGAGCAGTGATGCTTGAAGATCATCTGTCAGCCTCTCAGCAACTGAGGAACAAATTCTCTCCTGAGGGGGCTCCAGACTGGTCTAGGACCTTTCTTAACAGTTGCCCCAACACAATTCAGGTGCCTGTTTTCTAGCTCTGCCGTGTAGCTCCCTAGTTTCATGACCCGGGGCAGCATAGAAAGAAAGACCCAAGGAAGAAAACAGCTAAGATGAGAAGGAAAAAACATTTCTCAAGAGAGCCAAATCTAAGCTAGATCCTCTCTAGAGCTAGAATACCCAGATCTGCTCAGGGTGGGGATTTATTGTCAATCTCAAGAGTGGAAGAGTCAAAAAGAGAGCAGACCCTCAGAGGGCACAGTGTGGGGCCTCATATGCTTCCCTGATCATGTTAAGTATTCCACCCTTGGCAGAAGGGCTCTTTTAATGCCTGACCCTGTAACTCACTGGGTAAAGTAATGTAGTAGCAAGGAAGGGGAAGTCTGGAACTCCCTGTTAAAGTAGACCACCATTTTCTCCGTGTTAACACTAAATCTCTTTGATTAACCCTATTACTTCTACCCTAAATTTCTTTTGCTAATATAAGGAACTTTTCTCATTTGTTGGCAACTTTTTCCTCTTCTGCACAATTCACTTCACAGTTCATCTCATCTGGTAAGTGGTCAAGATCAAGGTTACTGTCACACTAATACTGGACTGACTGGTATCATCTCCTACCCGCTTGGAGTTTGTGGTGTAAGTTTACAAAGGTAGAGCTAACTCTGAGGCAGCTGTGTTATCTTACCTTCAGGGATTGTGCTTTTTGTGTAATAAGCAGTCAGCTAATATTGAACCAATACAACAAATAGATTCACAGAAAGATGAATGACTCAATGACATTGCATGAATAGAATGATCCATACAGGTGAACCAGAGATCTGGTTCAATACATTCTTCAACAACACCTAGTTATATGCTTTTATTATTATTATTGTTTTCTTTCATTCTTTTATCTTTTTAAAGTCTAGAGCATGCCCTTACCAGAACATAGATATCAGCATCAATTTTATCTAGAAAACTTGTACTGTAGTGCCTATGTTTCTAGTTATTATTTAATATTTAAAATATAGCATTCTTACAGTTTTGATCAATCTAAATTTTTATAGAAATTATTACATCTGGATAGAGAAGGAGATAAGAAAGAGGGTTGACTTGAAGTTTGAAGTTGTTTATACTTATGGCTCCTCTGTAAAGCTATTACTCCTCTTTTTTTTCCAACAGCTCTAGCATTTATTTTTTTAATTGAATGAAAATTCTTTAAATTCTTTAGTGCTTTACAGTTTTCAAAAGTTTCACATACATGATTTCATATAATCCCATAATAATGCTTTTTTCCCCTACCCCTATATTGGCCCTCCCCCCTTCCCTCTCTCAACTGGTAACTACTAGTTTCTTCTCTATATCTGTGAGTCTGCTTCTTTTTTGTTTTATTCACTAGTTTGTTGTGTTTTTCAGATTCCACATATAAGTGATGTCATACAGTATTTTTCTTCTCTGTCTAACTTATTTCACTTACCATAATGCCCTCCTAGTCCATCCATGTTGCTGCAAGTGGCAAAATTTTGTTCTTTTTTATGACTGAGTAGTATTCCATTGTGTGTGTGTGCATGCACATGTGTGTGTGTGTGTGTGTATACCATATCTTCTTTATCCATTCATCTGTTGATGGATAGTTAGGTTGCTTCCATATCTTGGACATTGTAAATAATGCTGCTGTGAACATTGGGGTGCATGTATCTTCTTGAATTAGTGTTTTTTTTTTTTTTTGAATATACGCACAGGAGTGGAATTCCTGGGTCATATCATAGTTCTATTTTTAGTTTTTTGAGAAACCTCCATACTCTTTTCCACAGTGACTGCACTGATTTACATTCCCACCAACAGATTCCCTAACACAGAGGAAAAGTTTCTTCCTCCCCCTGACACACTATTGCTATTGTATTATTGTTCTTGCTGATGTTGTTATTGTTATTATCATTATTTTCTACAGCATCTTGAGCTCTTTCTTTAGTTTGAAAATCCCAGTGCCTGGGAGAATGATCCCCCATGCACTTAGCCTGTGTATAATTAGTGTTTGTAGCCTAGGAGAATAAAATTATGTTTGAGGCTTTATGGAAATTTTATGAGAATTTCCAGATACACTAGGAGCAACAGCTTTATTGAGATCCCTGAAGTTGTGTATTAGGAAGTGTGAACAAGAACTGGAAAAATGAGGCTAGTCATTTATCATGTACAATCACCTCCATTGTGTTTTACAGACTGTTGAAGTCTTTTAGAGCTTAAATAACTTTTTTGATTCCTACCTTAGGTTGCTGGGAATCTGAATGAAATTCAATTTTTTACCTCATCATTGGCATTCTTGCATAAAACCAAGAGGGAAGCCTCAGAAGAACCAGTCGCTCGATGAATGGGACTGTAGGTAGTGAGAGCTGATCCTTGTGATACCAGAATGAAATAAAAGAAGCAAAGCACTTTTGATTCTTTGGGCACGTTACCTAATACCTTTGTGCCTCAGTCCTCTTCTGTTAAATTAGGCTCATAATAATATTAATAGTAGTAGTAGTAATTCAGAGGCTTGTTAAGTGAAATTATGAATTTAAACTGCTTATCCCCATGCCTGTAAATAGTAAGAGGCATTAAAGTGTCTGTCCCTGGACAAGATTTGAATGAAAATTAATTCTATACAATTTTATGTGTTATTTAAACTAGGAAGATGACCAAAATTTCTCTTGATAATTCTAGACAAGGACTCTATAACTTATCACTTAGGAACCATCCAAACTTCATTAAAATCAAGTGGAACATTTACTTCATTATTTCCTTTCCATAAAATGCACTGTTTTCAAATGCAAAGAAAGTTCAGTGCTGCAACATTATGAACAATTAATAAAGGCCTCATAAATTTCATAGTATCTATCATGACAATAGAGAAATTTCTACAAGTTTTCACATTCTCACTGTTGCCAATAGTGTAATTAAAGAGACAATGGAGTCTTTTTTTTAAAAAAATGAATTTCATAGTCAAGGACCAAACTGATAGCTTAGCCGATTTTAGCAACCTTTGTGTCTTATAAAAGGTCAAAGCACTGTCCTTTTTTCTCCATTGGTTTTATTGAATATTTTATGAAGGTAATTTTAAGCAAGTATCAATATGTATTTCACTCAGTGCATGCCTACAGATGCTGTGAGAGGGAAAATTCTGCTTCCTCCGTCTACCAAAGCTGATATTATATTTGAATCTTTGTCAGAAACATCCATTGCCAATGATATATAAGTAATGTCATGGTATAACTTGATACTTGAGTAACATTAATTTTTTCATCAGAATTTTTGTATTTTAAGCAAAAATAATATTTCTCACTTGATTTTAACACACTTAGTGTGTTGGTTCCTAGCAGAAAATATGCTTGGGGAAATTTTGAGTTGAAGAATGTACTTCCTTTTAAAAAATACTTAGAAAATAAGACATTTCTTTGAAATTAAAAAAGTATGAATTCAGTACTATATGACTAATTTGGAAGCTATATAGAAAGCATTGGGTGTAGTGGATTTGAAACTTTCAGAGAAATACACAAAAAGTATTTTGCATTGTAATATGCTATGAGCATTTATAGCCCAAAACCCATGATGGAACTGTGGAAACAATGCATTGGCATTAAAACTTTATTTTCAGAGATTATAAAAAAGAAGAAACACTTACTTTCATATTCTTAATAGATAGAATTATGCATTCATCTCATCTACACATGTTATCAAGTAATTAAGATAAGAGGAACAGCAAATACAACTGTTTCATTCAACTGAAAATTATATTCTGAATAGTTTAAACATTATTCTAATTAACATATGTCTTAATGTCGTGGTAAATATTATCAAATAGTACTGCACAATGTTCTAGTTTATAATTGTCAATTAAATGTATTCATAAAAAAATGAAAGCAAAATTCAGTGAGGTGGATAGTTAAGACACTGAAACTTCTAAATATAAACATAGAACAATGCTGAAGGACTTGAATTTTACTTAAACTGAGTAGAATTGCTGTTAGTATAAAACCAGTGATAACTGGTTATTAACCTTGAAGACTGGATGAACAGAGGGTTGACTACACAGAGCGTATTGCTACTGAGCTGCAAAGTGTTACCAATGACCCTTCTGCTTCTTAGTGAAATTTAAAATATAGATTTTATTTCTAAATTCTGATATGGTTTGGGATTTAATTACCTTGGAGGCTGCTTCTCTACCCTTGCCAGAAAAAGGATCATTTGAGGGTTCCCATTGTATCCAGCTTAGAACAATTGAGAAATTACAGCATTTCTTTTGAAATATACTCATAGTTCAAAATTTCCACTATATAATGCATCAGCAGTATAAATTCCATATCATCAGTAACTGTGTACCACTGTTCATGTAATAGCCTACATCATTGAATGCATATTTGTGACTGGCACTGTCCTAAGGCTCTACATAGATAATCTCACTTAGTTTCACCAGAGAATGCTGGATTTGTTCATTAGTGCTAACATTGTTTTGGTGGAGCCTTTAGGATTTTCTACATATAAGATCATATCATCAGCAAACAGAGATAACTACACACACACATACAAATTCTATTGGTTGTGTTTCTTTGAGATCCCTGATTTATACATATGTCTTCTTTCTATTTTAACAGTTTTTATCTGTGCTGTAAATTTTTGATTGATTGCATGGGGTGTGATTCTATTTATTATTTTATCCCCTTGAAAGAAAAGAATGTGGTTTGCTTTTAAAGCCTAACACAAAGATTACAATTCTGGGCTTGACTTTGAAGGAAACACATCCAGGGTGGTGAAGATGAAAAAAAAGGAATAAAAGGAAAATGAGGCTAGAAAAGATACATAGCAGTAATCCATAAACAGAGACACCAAATTATTTAGTAGATGTTTTTTGCACTAGGCACATGAGACTAACTCATCTTAGAATTATTCATGGAAGAGAGAATTAAGGGAGAAGTGATATGCTCAGCTTTCTTTCTCTTATTACTGATTCATCAATATTAATTAAAAAGGGATGCAACAACCTCAGACTTTATGGTTGCAATATATGTCTAATCAGGAAGCCATATTTGCTGCCCTATAGTGTAGTATTTTGTCCAAGAATGGATTTGAGATCCCATGAAAATGCAACCTCAAAGAAAAGAACAAAGAACACATTCAGAGGAATTGAAGAAGTAACAGAGACACACATAACCTTGCCCAATTCAGTCCACTCATTGTGCCACTTAAATATTTTGTGACTTCCCATTTTATCTTAGTTCTATATTCTCCATTTTTCCCTCATGTTAATAAATCATCCCTACTTTATAAATTAAGGAGAAGTACTAGTCTAATTAGTCAGTCTCCAAAATACCAGCTAATTATTGGGTTGGCCAAGCAGTCCATTCATTTTTTCCATAAGAGGCCTCTAGTAGTGCTTAGTTGTTTTTAACTTCATTTGAAACAATTTTCTTAGATTATATTGTGACAGCTGTCATATCAGTGTGCATTTTTAAAAAACTTATCAAAATTGGTGAATTTTTGTGTAGCCATTTTAATATTGAAGATGGAAGAATAAAAGCAACATTTTCGGCATATTATACTTTATTTTTTCAAAAAGGGTAAAAACACAACTGAAACGCAAAAAAAGATTCGTGCAGTGACTGATCAAAAGTGTCGAAAGTGGTTTGCGAAGTTTCATGATGGAGATTTCTCGCTGGACAATGCTCCACGGTCGGTAGACCAGTTGAAGTTGGTAGCGATCGAATGGAGACATTAATTGAGAACAATCAACGTTTTACCACGTGGGAGATAGCAGACATACTCAAAGTATCCAAATCAAGCGTTGAAAATCATTTGCACCAGCTTGCTTATGTTAATCACTTTGATGTTTGGGTTCCACATAAGTTAAGCAAAAAAAACCTTCTTGACCATATTTCCACATGCGATTCTCTATTGAAACATAACAAAAAGTTCCGTTTTTAAAACAAATTGTGATGGGTGATGGAAAGTGGATACTGTACAATAATGTGGAACAGAGGAGATCGTGGGGCAAGTGAAATGAACCACCACCAACCACACCGAAGGGTGGTCTTCATCCAAAGAAGGTGATGTTGTGTATATGGTGAGATTGGAAGGGAGTCCTCTATTATGAGCTCCTTCTGGAAAACCAAATGATTCATTCCAACAAGTACTGCTCCCAATTAGACCAACTGAAAACGGCACTCGATGAAAAGCACCCGGAATTAGTCAACAGAAAACGCATAATCTTCCATCAGGATAATGCAAGACCACATGTTTCTTTGATGACCAGGCAAAAACTGTCACAGCTTGGCTGGGAAGTTCTGATTCATCAGCCGTATTCACCAGGTATTGCACCTTCAGATTTCCATTTATTTTGGTCTTAACAAAATTCTCTTAATGGAAGACTGTAAAAGGCACTTGGAATAGTTCTTTGCTCAAAAAATAAAAAGTTTTGGGAAGATGGAATTATGAAGTTGCCTGAAAAATGGCAGAAGGTAGTGAAGCAAAAGGGTGAATATGTTGTTCAATGAAGTTCTTGGTGAAAATGAAGAATGTGTCTTTTATTATTACTTAAAAACCAAAGGAACTTTTTGGTCAACCCAATATCATTGCTTAGAAGTAAAAGAGGCTCATCATTAGCTATCACTTTGGCTAGTCTGGCTTATTTGTTTAGAAGAGGGACCAAGGTTATCATTCCCAAGGAGTCTGATCTGTTAAATGCTATGTCCTTATTAGGGAGTTGTTGTTTTAGTTGTACCTTGATAGTCATTACCATGCATGACACTATGTTTCATGTCATATTATAGTTATAGTTATATAATATATAGTTATAATTATAGTCATATGTTTTAGATTGATTTTCCTAGCCAATAAAATAATTCCTATTTGGCCTATAAGACTAGTGACATGAAATTACAGTCCCTAATTGGTAATACAATTTCCAATTTAGTAGAAGATCTTGTTGTATTCCTCTAGCAGAAATGTTTCCCGTTTCTGATTTGAAGGAACCAGAAATTCTAACCCAGAAGAATATAGTATTGGGGAGACAGAATCAAATTTTATAAATGAATCTCTGGGTATTATTTTAAGGGAGGTAATTTCTACTCTTCACACATTCCCTTGGCTCCCAGAGGTGTGTATTACAGCTTTAGCGAGCAATTTTATACACTGGATTTTGGTTCAAGGTGTATACCAGATCAAAGAGGACAGTGCCAGAGCCTGTGCCTTGGATGAGGTTTCACCAGTGTGTTCCAATATTCTATCAGGATGACTGTTTCCAAGAGATAGGGTTCAATGCTATACATTGGTTCCAGGCAATATTTGTATGATACTACGTTGATACAATGGGTGTTTGAAGGCAACAGACTCTGATGCTGGTATGGATACTGTGAACAGGGAGGGTAAACCCTCATCTGGAGTATATGTCAAGCCCAGTAAAGACAAATTACTGCTTCCTCCAAGTTGGAAATAGTCTAATATAAATGACAGCCTTCAGGTGGCCAAAATAATAGTGCTATTTTGAGGCCCAATATCTGTCTCTGCTATCCTTTTAAACATTCAGCAATGGCAATAACTGAATTAGCCTCACTGAGAGGAATTCCATGTTATTGGACATATGAATGTCTTCTGTCTCTGCCACCATGATCCCTCTGTTCATGGGATTTGGGGACACTCACTAGAGAAGTTGTCTGACATGCAAAATATGGGTGATCCTGACACATGATACTGTAGAAGATGGTGATTTCTGGCAGGTATTATTGTGACGTGAAAAATCCTCACGGTTCATGTCCCTCCCATAGGCCTATCATGTATTTCTTCCCTGAAACTTGTTTTCAGTGATCCTGTCTTGTTTAGTTCAGGTCCTGATGAAATGACCCTGAAATTATCCACAGTCCATAAATTCATGTATATAAAAACCCCAAATTACCTCTAATCCACAGGAAGTGGATAGAAAGGTATACTCCTCACCGCTCTCCTCACTGTGAAGATTTTCCTTCACTATTATATCTTCGAGGCATCCTTAAATGTGGCTTTTATGTGTCTCCACTATTCATCTGACTACTGCCAATATATTGTGGAAACCCATCTGTGAATCAATCCCAAGTCCCTTCTTTTTTATCAGTTGGCTGTAGGAAGGTTTTCATAAAGCCACAGATTTGGATTAAGGATGAGCAACAATGTGGCAGAGGTAGTTGTCATGGGACTCTGTTCATATAATTTACTTGTGCTTACTAGACCCGATTAAGTCTGGTTTAACTAAAGGAAGGCTACAGGACACACATGACTTATTAACATGGTTGATGAGATAAAACATAGCTCATGGTGAGCATTAAAGTATCAATTAATTTGTGGTCCTGGTTAGGAAATCTTTCACTTCTAGGACGTGGTAGCATCCCAGGTGCTATAAACAAATAAGGAGTAGTTCTATGACAAAGAATGCATATTCTTTCCCCCAAACCTTAGAAATGACTGCTACTCTCATATTAGGGCTTGATATATATCATCTAGCATCCTTACTTTTCTTGATATATCACTGAATATGCTACAGTGTACAACACAAGAAAAAGAAAAAGTTTACCATAGCCTGGAAATGTGGCTTTTTTCCCTCTGGACCTTACTTTAATTTAGCAAACTTTCAGGTAACCCAGTGAATAGGTTGGAACAGTTTTCCAAGTGTAGTCAGTGTTGTTTCAAAATCTAGAGTTGTCAACCAAGACCTGGGTCTTTTACTTAGTGGTTGGAGGTACAAGGATAAAGATCTTATCCATGTAAAAGGATAATGAATATGTAATGAGAATATATATGTATCTTACATGGCATCTAGGGAACTTGACACTTCCAGCTCAACAGATCAATTTAACTTGATGTAATCAATACAGCAAATTACTGGTATCTTCTATGGATTATCGAGATCATAAATGCCCTATATACAGTATTATGTAGAAAGCAAGAGAGTTGACATAGTACTTATATAAAACCATGAAGGTGGAACTATCGTCCTTGGTCCTTACCATATAAACACACACACATAGACACACACACACTTAATGGAGATTGAAATTTTACTTATTTATTATTTTCCAAGCCAATAGTTGCACACCTATATCTCCAATGATAATGTCTATGATAAGCTTTTCTAGTCAGGGTATCACATGTAGACATAGAAGTTTCAATTCAAAATCAGGCCACCACCTTGTTAAGTATACAGGAGTCTGCGTTTATGTACCAAGATCCATCACTGTTGTGCTAAAGCCATGTAAGCAAATTAAATGGGGATATCTAGGAATCACAAGTACTACATTTTTCATATCTTTGACAGTAACACACATCTCTTCAATAATTCCAGAAATGCAGTATTGCTGTTGATTTCAAGCTTGTTGGAATGGGAGACAAGTTCAGTTCCGTTTCATTTGGCTCTCCTACACAAATTTGAAAAGCAAGACAGGGATGTTCTATCATTAACTGTGTTTTTTCCACTTATATATTCAGGAACTGGAGAAATGTCCACAAATTTCATTATGAACCAGTGAGCACACTGTGAATTGGGCTTGGGTCAGAACTCAGTTTATCACCTGACCTCCATATCTCTCATGCTAACAACTTGAGAGGGTATCATTTCTGTTTAATAGATGTGATTGATACCTCAGACCGTTTATCTAGATGTTTTTGAAGTGTCTGAATGTTACCCCTTTCACCTGTATAGAGTTACCCTTACAAATTGCTGCAGGATCTTTTCAAGAAGTTTATACTAGATGTATTTGTGATGAGGTTTTCAAAGTCTTTCCTCAAAGGAATCCTGTTCCCCTTAAATTAACGAATGCTAGGTGTATTGGTTCAGATCTACAGATTAGTCTGTGGCTATCTATTGCAGTGCCTGATGTCTGCTTTCACTTTTCAGCTCTTATTCTCTTTTCCTATTAATTAAAACAAGTTTCACACAAGGTGTTTGTCTGTCTCTCTCAGCTCCAGGCATTCCCTGATTTATTAGCAACCACCACAGATCCCTATGGATCAAGGCACTCCATTTATAGGATTACATTTACTTTTCTTCTAATGGTTAAGTGCTACTCGGTCTTTGTTACCCTGGGTTCCCCTCATACTTTTGATATTAGGGAACACAAATCAAGGACAATATACCTCATTGTTAACCCTGACTTAGGTCAGGCACCACCAAGCTATCTCAAAGCAGGTAGTGCCTATCTCACCAGTGCATTTTTTAATTGCCTAAGTACATGAGCTTGGGTTTTCCATAGTCAGTCTATTGTAACATTACTACATCCTTGAGCTTTCTTACATATTCTCTAATTCAATGCCACAGACATTCTTGCATTTCCACTTTGTTTATTGTAGGTCAGTGTCAGACTCAAGAATTCAGTTGCTGATTCAAGACTCTTATAAGATACACATATGCATGTGCACCTGCACACACACACACATCCATTCATTCATCTGTCATCTACCTATCTATATCTATAAATATTTTTTGACATAGCATTAAGGGAAAGAAGTGTGAGAACATTTCTCAGTTTGTGGATTTTCAATTTTCCCTTGTGACAATTGAGTTGCTATATTTATAGAAGCTTGAGAAGCTGGAGTTACTAGGTCTTCTTAATGATTCATACATTTTATCATAGTAAATATCTTTTAATCCCTGATAGTATTTTTGACTTCTTTTTCTGATATTATTATAACTAAATCCATTTCTTTTTGATCAGTATTCTCCCCTTAGATTCTTTCTGTCACTTATACTTCAGGCTTTCTATGTCCTGTTAAATTGGGTATGTCATAAATAAATAATAATAATTGTCTATTTAGCTAAATTAAATCTTATGTTTAATGTATTTATTGTGGTTTTAATTTTAACATTTTTCTTTCTTAAGAAGTGCATTGGATATTTTGCAAATAGATATACATTTTTACTTGATTTTGTCTTGATTTTATAAAATAATTTTATATAACTTATTTACATTTAGAACTGAGGTTTCAAAAATCACTGGATTTATTGAAGGACATGGTATGTATATCAGTTTTTTTGTTTTGTTTTGTTTTATTTTTTTAACATCTTTATTGGAGTATAATTGCTATACAATGGTGTTAGTTTCTGCTTTATAACAAAGCGAATCAACCATACATATACATATGTTCCCATATCTCCTCCCTCTTGCGTCTCCCTCCTTCCCACCCTCCCGATCCCACCCATCCAGGTGATCACAAAGCACTGAGCTGATCTCCCTGTGCTATGCGGCTGCTTCCCACTAGCTATCTATTTTACGTTTGGTAGTGTACAT